>GL379805.1:515314-559105 GCA_000143925.2 Caenorhabditis brenneri
AATAGTATGGTGAACAACTTTACAGTTGACCGTTTTCATTTCTAATGGACGGTTCTCGAGATAGGAGTTTGTTTCCGAAGGGCGACGGAAATCGCGACGAAAAAAAGTTAACGCGACGAAAATAAATAGCGTGAAAAACAATAGATATTTGCACTGAAAAATCGCGACGAGATTTTCTTTCACGTCCAAAAACAGGTCAAAAATGACATTTCCGACCATGTCTCCAAGAGGATTTTCGACGTATTTCGCCAAGCTGTATCCGATGGTATAAAAATCTCATATACGAATTTTATCTTGACAGGCCTCCTTTAAGTTGATTTTCTGTACTAAAATATAATGACGGTCAAGTTTGAAATTCACGTAACTTGACCTACAGAAGTCGGTAGCCGATAAAGAATACAGATTCGTGCATAACTAGTGCTCAGCTATCAGATGGTATATCTCACTAACTGAAACTCCACTTCGATGTCTGAAGGTTTCCTAGTAAGTTTTGAAAATGAGGTGCAGAGTTCTTGGAAGAAGAGGAAGAAGATGCCTGATCAAAACAGGGTTACGAAACACGGAAAATAATTAGTCTTATGTGTAAAATAAAGTGTACTTACTGTGTATTGTACTCATAGTTCTCTTGTCTCTTCGACGGATCAAATACTTCTGCTTCATTCTTGAACTCTTCATGAATTATCCCAGGGTTGATTAAATAATCTTCGGCAAAGATGACATGAAGCACTTCCAAATGTTGGTGTGCTGAACCAGTCATCCAGTATCTCATAAATTTGATTACAGAAGTTTCCGGTAAATGTGCGTTGTTCATAAACAGGTTACGACCGGGAAAGTTTTCCAAAATCGTTGAAGTTTGGTTCTCAGGATCGCGAAAATAGATATCTTCCACTCCCAAAAGTGGTGAATTAGGACCCAATTCACCTGACAATTTTGTAAAAAGAGCCGTGCTCTTTTGAGTAGGATACTTGTTGCAAAAGGCTTCAACAGTAGTTGTATCGAAAGATGCTGCTCTCAACGCAGTGGAAGTGACTCCATCCAAAACTGGGAAATTATTCACTTCACTGGGATCGAGACTAAGGTCCAATTGAATTTTTTCTGAGAATTTGAATAGATTAAGAATGTGGCGAAAGATGGCCACTGTGACTTGAATGTGTGATGATGTGTTTGCTGTTTTCATTCGGTTGCCGGACCACCTGGAAAAAAGATAAATCTTAGGTAAAAGTTTTCAAAATCTGATTTGTTTTCAACTTACGTGCATTCTATGTCGACATTTCCTATTTCCATCTTCATGACAGATTCGCCTTTCTCGAAATTATATATGTTCTTCAGCTTGACAAGCCAATAATTTATATCGTTCCATTCATTGATAAGAACAGATGATTTATCAGGGGCTACTTGTAGGAGAACTTCTCGACCGTCTAATCTTACGCATCGATACATTCTAGAAGAGCACGTTGACAACTTTAAAGCTTCACTGAAGCTCATCTGCTTGAAAATCACAGCATGAACTAAGAAGGGTAGTTTCAAAAGTTTCATTTTTAAGCTATTTTCAAACTGTTAATAGATCAGCTGGATATGTTTCAGTTTAATTATAACTTGAAAAAAAAACTAGAATTGGTTCTTTATGCAACCGCTTCAAATACGAGAATTGATGTTGTTTTGAATAAGAATGACGTCAATGGATAGTGCAACTGTAGATTAGAGGAGTGAAGGAATAGATCGATAACTAACGTAATGTTCCTTTGGATTCTGGAAAACCTAGAACGGATATGAATACTTCTTACTAGGTTTTTTTTTTTGCTTTTTGGAATGAAAATTCGTTGTAGAAATTGAGCTGGAGACACCGATGGAAAACAAGAAGAAATCTAGAAAGATATGTAGGTGAAGTGGTTGGTAACCAGAGTGAAATTGAAAAAAAAATTATTCGTATCATTAAAACTTTATTATAATTCATTTTGTTTTGATTCAGGTAACATTGAAAAGAAGCAGAAATCAAAAAAAAATGTGGAAACAGGGCTCCGAAACATTTTGCAACTGTGAAATTCCGAAAGGTTTCGTAACTGACAAAGATCTTTCTGGAAAGTTTGGTTGCAAAATGTCGCGTAGCCGGTAACATTATAAATAGGAGCTTGAATGAATTTCAGACCATTAGAAAAAATGTTTGTTGGGAAAAAAATAATTGAGAGGACAGTGACTTTTCGCAACTGACGAATGAGTGAAAGTACAATTACAGGTTTTTGTGGCTAGAATGCCATTGATAAATATTAGAAAAATAAAGAACGGAAATCGGCTCAGCGACGCTTCACAACTAAACGTTTTGCAACTGGTATAGGATTGCTAAATACGATTTTCATCGGTTGCACAACGTCTCAGTTTCAAAACGTCTAATCGCAAAGCGTCGCGGAGCCCAGGGAAAAAAAGTAAAAATTAAAACATTCCAAAAACCGCAGCACCCATTCCTGCGTACATCGATCTGTCCGGTTTAAAAGGATTCTTCTGCACAAGAATCTTCCATTCAGCAGTGCACTTCTTCCTTCTGTTGACCATTTGACAACCACTTCCAATCCATTCCTTCTTCTTCATCCCTTCCTTATCAACACCTTGTCCCTCCATTGACCAATGCCATTCAGGAGTCAATGTCGGAATATGAGTGTAGTCGAAATTCTTGAAAACTGCTGGAAGTTTTTCGTAGTCTAGATTCCACAAATCAATAAAATAAGTGGTGTCGTCCTGAACTCTCGAGTAATAAATGACTTCAATGTCCAAATTCACTTGTTCTTCCGAGAAAAATTCATTCATCATTCCCTCTGTGATGTCTTCAATGCTCGATGATCCAGGATGAAAATGTGAGAATTGAATGATTATTTTGTCACAAAAGAACACTCTCCGGATATTGGTCACAAGACTTCCCTGCTGCCCTTGCATTCCGATTCTTCTGGAGTGTAGCATATTGGATAACGTGTTGGAAGAATCGGTTAGATCAACCAGAACTTCGTTGACTTTGAAATCAGTGTCATATCTTTCTTCCACATGATCTTTGAAACAAAGTGCCGAGAACCAAGCATTCTGAGTCCATTCTCCTTTTGTATAACTATCCTGATGGTTTTTACCCACAAACTTTAGAGAAACCAATTGAACCTTCCATTGCTTCAACATGAACTCCAATACCTCTCGAGGCATTTCTCTTTGTTCGTATGGATGCCCACCAAAATGGTGTTCTGGAATCCTTTCTGCTGGTGGTTGATTCGGATCTCTCCATTGTTTTCGGCCTTCGGATATTTTTAAGACGAGTGTCTTGCAGGAAATGTTGGATGGGATCAAGTCAGAAAGAGCTTTGTAGCAGTCTTCTTTGGAATTTGAAGGTTCGATACAGGAGTTGGCAATGTCGTCAAGTAAGCTGAAAATATGTGGAATGTTTAGATACGCGTCACAGGCGCTTCGGCAGAATAGGATCTCGTCGCAATAAGTCAATACTGCTTTAAATGGCTATAGAAGAAGTATTACAGTTTCATCTTCTCTTGGCTGGTTTTTATACCTCATAGAGCGGGCGCCGCAGGCGCTTCGGCATGACTTTGCCACAGTAAGAATTCTCTGGAATAGTTAGTACTGTGACAATAAAATCCTAGAACCTAAGCGCGCGTCACAGGCGCTTCGGCATCAAATGGATTGTACCACCTAGGGTACGGCCACCTGAACCTCGAATAACATATGCCCAGTACTGCTTATTCTGGTTCTTGCCGCGAAACTCATACAGTGATAAACGATCGCTTGGCCCTGGAGCTTCAAGACCGGTAGTCGTACCATAAGAGGCACGCGACCCTGGTTCTTTGGCATAGTTTGCACTGTGGTGCAACATTCCTAGGACGCAAGCGCGCGCCACCGGCGCTTTGGCAAGACTGGTACGGTGCTACCAAAACTAACGCAACAGTTATGAACCACCAGCCTAACGGAAGTCGAAAACACTCAAATAAAGTGTAGCGACCACCTGATTCTTAAAATAATTCGCTCAGAACCTAACTTCATGATTTTACCACGGCAAAGTTATTACTGTATTAATTAAAATGAATCACTGAAGAATAATTAGTACAGTAGTGGTTTTATCGCGGAACATCGGGACAGAAGCGCGCGCCACCGGCGCTTCAGCATAAAGCATTCAAACAGTTGTGAATTCGGGCTCATTGTGACGGACCTATGAAGCGCGCATCCCCGGTGTCCTGGCCTAACTTTCACTAGACCCCCTTCTACCTATAACCATCCCCCTTAAACTCCCAAACTTACTAATCAGTAACAATCAACTTCTCGAATTCACGTGGCTCTGGGAACGACTTTTTCAGATGATCAATTCGAAGTGGACCATACTCCACACAATGATTCGGAATCGAAAAACAATCCTCACATGATTCCTTGCAAATCTCGTTCATCCCGATCAGCTGAATCAGTGCATAACCTGCAAAAACTCTCGTCTAGATTCATCTAGATTTCAAAAGCTTACGATCGTCTCCAATCAAAACTTTGTTGATCGAATCATGCAAATCCTTCTGAAACGATGCCTTCAATCCCCATAAATTCTTGATGACAACTGACTCAATATTCACATTGATGCCTTTGAGAAAACTGAAAAATTTTAAAATTAAGAAAAGTCTCGGATGAATTTGACCTACTGAAAATAATTCTCGACGTTTGAAATTCTCAAAGGATGATGATTAATGTAGACCCGTCCACTCATCTTCAGATACTGGTCTCGGTTTGAACACTCCCTTTTTATATACTCGATTTTCGCTTTTCGTTGAGTTTGGCGAAGAATTCCATGGCATGCTTCACGGAATGTTCTGTTTACCAGCTGAAAAATGAAGGATGGATTTGAAAGGTCTAGCAGTTTCCAGTTGAAATTCACCGGTTTTAGTCAACTTTGAGGGAATGCCCTAGGAAAATGAATGGCCAGAATCGGATAAAAGTTGTTTTTGTGTTTATCAACCCTTGAGCTACATTTTTCTAGTTGACAACCTTCCGGTACCGTCAATTTGAACACAAAATATTGCCCTTGGAAAAAAAACCTCCAGAAAATCGGACGGTTTTTCTTCAATGAGCGATATCGTGTGCTCAAATTGACGATACAGAAAAGTTGTCAACTACAAAAATGTAGCTCAAGGGTTGATAAACACAGAAAAAAATGTTTCATCCAATACTGACCATTCACCTTTCTAGTGCATGTATTCAAAGTTGACTGAAAATCAACTAGAAGGAGGTTGACGCGCATTGTTTTTGACCAGTACTATAAGTACGCATATTATCGTAAGATCTGGTGTATGCAGTCAGTTTACCATGGTACAAAAAAAAACAAAAATGATAGCCATCTTTGGGGGTTGAACTTAGGTCAGTTTGCTGCCTTGTGCAATACCGACTGCGCCATCCTAGCTCTCAAAAAAGGAAGATCATAGCCCAGCAGGTGGCTCATTTGGTGGCCTCCCGAGTTCAAACCCAATGGAGGTATCACGGGCTCGCTGAGTATCTAACTTGAGTATTCGCGCTCTGCTGCAACTATCCTGAACATCGGAGGTGATTCAAAATTTCAATAATTTGGAATCTGTTTTCGACGCAAAACAGAATAATAAGCATAATTCGGTTGATTTCGAGATAATGCAGCGCAGCGAACATGTAAAACTGGAATTTGAATCGCCGCGGAGTTCGAGTAGAGCGCACTCGCATACAATGGACACTTTGCCAGCCAGTGAGTTATCTGGTTTACAATTATGACGAGCCGGACCAGGTCTTGCAAGGAATTTTCGAAGCCCGCCCGGATGTTTCGCGCAAAATTTCAAAAATTGAGAAAAAAACACCAAATTTTGTAAAAAAAAAAGAAGTATAAGTAATAATCCGATCCATCCTCCTGTAAATTTGAATTCCCAATTTTCTGACTTACTCTAAACTGCATGCTATCCCTGATATCATCAGTTGCACCCTCCAAAAACTTCTCCACCAGATCTGGATTGTTGAAAACTGCTGTGATAATTGCCTGTGCTTCAAGTGCTTCATCGACTTCCATTTCGGTACCTGAAAAAAAATGAGAGAATTCAAACAACAAGAAAACATAATAGAATTCGAGAATAAACAGGTACAAAAACGAATGACATGAAAATCAATTGCGCGAAACCTGTGCACAACTGGACAGTCAGGAGACCACTCAGTGTATGACAAGAATGGACAAATGACGTAATCGTTGGGGGGCCATCAGGTACTCTCGTTAGGAAAAATGGAGAACATTCTAGAGCCTTCTAATCCCACTTGACCCCTGTCAGTTTGTGGGAAAATGGATTGAACGGCGAGTGTGAGAGGTGGGCAGACGTTGTACATACATTCAAAATCAATCCATCTTCTCGACGTTTCCCATGACGTCCATCGAGGAATATTGAAGTCAATCGAGTTTTGGCGGGATTTCGA
This sequence comes from Caenorhabditis brenneri, assembly GCA_000143925.2. Taxonomy (NCBI): domain Eukaryota; kingdom Metazoa; phylum Nematoda; class Chromadorea; order Rhabditida; family Rhabditidae; genus Caenorhabditis; species Caenorhabditis brenneri. Next base: position 521,753 of record GL379805.1, read on the forward strand.
AAATCAAAAGTTTTCGGCGGGAATTCAAGATTTCAAAAAAATTGGCGGGATTTCGAATTTGCAAACGTTTTGGCGGTAATTCAAATTTGAAAACTTCCGGCGGGAATTTGGAAGCGGTGGAGTGTATGTCTGTTTTGCCATCAGAGAATTCCGACTTCCAACTTCGGTTCAAGCGAAAATCTTTAAGCGGAAGTCAGAAGTAAAAATATCATCGGTAAATCAAAAGAAGAGCTAGGAAACATGAAGCAAGCTGACAACATTTTCTGAAATAATCGAGAGTACTAATGATTTCGAATAGTTTCGATGGAAATGTATACTTCCAACTTCCGGATTTCCAGCATTCTTTTACTCCCGGCTTTCGACGTGACATTCTGATAGGTATGATGCCTGATGAGTTGCAGTCGAAAGAAGTAGCTAAACACTTTGAGGAGCTTTTTGAAATAGGAGACTTGTGGAATGCATCTTCAGATTTCCCGAAAACGTTATTCACCCATTATGATACTCACATCGAGCTAAGAATAGTGATATAGTTGAGAATGTCAGGATGAATTCTCTTTTGGGAAAACAGGAAGGTCTGGACACAGGCCCGAAAACTGCTGATTAAACCCGTTGGAACCATTCTAATGAACTTAAGAAGCATACATTTCAAAATTGACCGTATAAGTTTTAGGTAAAGTACCGGCAGATAGAGCACAATTTTTGACGTATCGCATTGTACTTACGTTATTTTTTAGATATTCAAATGCAAAGTATTTTATTGTTTTTCATTTATTTATTCAAATTAACAATGATATATTAGTTTTCACAAAAGAAAAAAAACAATTAATAGTTCGGTGCTCAGATGTATCCCGTCAAATAAGCGAACGCTAGTCAATTACAGGTATATTTAGATAAGAAATATGAAATACAAAGAAATGTTTTAATGCAAAAAAGACTGTGTGGGGCAATGTCTTGGCGAAAAGAAGACACAAAAATGAGGAGAGAGAAAATGCACAAATTTATTAAATGATATCATTTTATAATCTGACGCATTCGATCAGAGTGGATTCCGATGATGACTTCTGAATGATTACTTTAAGAATGGGAAGAAGAGGTAAATGGGAAAATGGATGAGAACAACACGCACAATGAAAAAACGGTGAAGAAAATGGATGAGCAGATGTGAATGTCACAACAAGATGATGATGGAAAACTGGTTTTGAGACGGATTTTATTGAGAAGTTTCAGTGATTGCGGACTTGGCGCTCGATTTTACAACGGAATTCATAATTTTGATTTTCGAATGGTTGCATACGCGACGCGAGCCGCTACGCAGCTGAAACTATCGCAGAGCTGCTGAAGCTCGTGTTTGGCGGGGACTCAAACTGTTTTTTTTTTCGATTATAGTCAAATTACACGCGACGCAAGCCGTTATCATTGGCGGAAAACTGAAACTCCGCGCCGCTTGAACGGTTGCGTAGCGGTTCGCGTCGCGTGCCCGGCGGGAATTCAAACTTAACTTTTTCGACTATTTTTTTTCATTTTTTGCTCAAAAAATTCAAATAAATGAAAATCGAGAAGAAAACTGCGAGAAATCAACGGAAAAACGATGAAACCTCTTGAAAAAACGCAGAAAAAATGTCAATTCCCTAAAAATTCGAAAATTCAAATTTTCGTCGTGAAATTCGGTGTCCAGTACGCAAAATTGTGAAATGACGGAATTTCAGTTCTCCCGGAATTCTAGCGAACGAAATGTACTAAAAACTTAAAAAAAACAGTAAATTTCACTAAAATATCAAAATTTTCAATTTTTGTCGTAAGCTTCGGTGCCAAGCCCGCAATTTCTCTTATTTCTCAAAAAATCCGCTCAAAACATTATTATTAGTAGTAAAAAAAAAGTAAAATTAAAAAGAAAACACACACTCGTTTCTCTGTTGGGGTTGATTAATAGTGCCCTGCATATGTGTACCGCTGAAAAAGAAGAAGAAGTTTCCAGAATCCAGAGATTGGAATTATTGATTATTTTGGAATGAGAAACACACCGTTTGATTAGTATACCCGTTATTAATGAAACTCGGCGGAGACTGTCGTTCTTGTGTTGATAAACGTGCTGGTGAGTGATTGGAGAGTGGCTGAAGGTTCCAGTAGCTTCCGTATTGTGACACTTTTCCCGCCTTAACTTGGTTATTATTAGGAGAAAACACACACAGCAAGTAACGGTTATTATTCACCACAAATTCCAGTTTTTTACGAAACAAGAATGAAAAATTCGACATACCTGCTGACCGGAGAGTGCCGGTTGCCCGCCTAACCGTGCCGCCCGTTCTAAGTGATCCTCATACGTGGATTCTTTTCGTTTTGACTCGTATCCGGTGGGTCGGACACCGTAAGCCGCTCCGTACATTGCACGAAGTTGCGAAGATTCTCGTGCACTGTTCCGTCGTTTGCAGCACACAACGGCTCCAATGCAGAGGAGGATAACAAGCCAGGCAAGGATTATCATGACTGGGAGGAGGATGGCGAGTTCTGGAAATGTGATAATGTACAGTAGTTTCTAGAAAAAAAGATTATCGTAAGGTTAGATGCCGAGTCTGTAGATACTGTAGGTATCGCTATCACGTCAGATTACAGATATTTACTTCCTGGCCACGGTGATTTTTCTCAACCGCGCAGCTTTTTACGTTTCATAACAATTTGGCAAAGTACCCATTTATAAAATATTTTTTCTGACACCGCATGCTCAGTAGGGCACGGTTGCTAGAAATTTAAACATTTAAAATTCAGGGTTACAGTATGTTCTGCTTTGAGAAAGTAACATAATCCTGAATTCTCAGGCTTCTACAAACACCAAAACCCTGGCTAGGAATTTCAAAAAACTTGATAAAACTCACTTGGTGACTGCTCCTCAGCATGCCCCACATTCACCGTTGGCTCACTTTCTCTCTGCTTCGTCGGCGGCTGTGAATTCACCACAATTGATGGCTGTTCCTGTTGGATGATCCTCCTCTGAGTGGTTGTCATCTGACGTGGCTTCTGAGTAGTCGTGAAAACGAAAATCGATGGTGGAGCCTCTTTGGGAGCCTCTTCCTTCATCATCATGGTGGTTGTGGTGGTTGGAGCCATTGTAGTGGATGTGGTCGTTGTAGTCATTTCAGTTGTTGTCTCCTCTTCTTCCTCTTCTGGAGCATCAGTCTCTTCAGAAGTCTCCACTACGTGAGCATCTCCTGTCAGATCTTCTTGAACTGGAGCAGGGGTGACATTCAGTTCAGGACGTTTTTTGGTTGTTTGGAACTGAAAATATATATTCAGAACTCAGAAAATCTTTGAGACTTACCGCCTTGTCAATAGATTCCAACTCATCAAAGGATCCCAATTCGAATGGAGATTGATCGTTTTCAGACATCTCTTCTTCAACCGGGGAACGGGATGGGATAGTTGTGGCACCGGAGTTGTTGGAGGAGGTGACACGGGAAGTGGATTCGGTGGATGTGGTCACTTCTTCTCGGAGGGGCTGAAAAAGTGACAAGGTTGTGTAGGCTCTCTACCTGTCCAGGGGGCTGTTGCGTGTGCGGTCTAGCGGCTAGCAGCGCTATTTTGGAAATTTTCAACGCGGGTTCGAACCCCATCGGGGTCTAATCTTTTTTTCTTTTCTTTGGAAGCTAGGTTTGTATATAAAAAGCAATATCAACAAGTAAAACTTACAGTTTTGATCGAAAAGTCTGGAAGCGGTCGTTGTGTAGACTTCTGTTGAGATCCGCCTCTCTGGTTTGGACGGAACAACTCTGGCTGGACTGTGACAAACGGAGGGAAAGTGACTTCAAAAGCATCTGGTCCGATTTCAAAGTCCTCATCCGACAAGGAAACAATTGGACGATGTGGAGTAGATGAAAAGTTCGGTCGAGGTCTTGTTGTAGTCTTTGTAGCCGGTCTCTTCACAGGCTCATTTGCAATTGGAGCACTGGTTACGGTAAGGATGTTCCTTCCTCTTGTTACCGTACCACCTCCACGTACCAAAGTTGGAACGATAGTTTCCGATGGTTGATCAATCAAGAATGCTCCTGGAGCTGGAAGTGTTAGGTCTTCTTTCTTTTCTTCCAGAAGTTTCGATGGAAGTCTTGGAGCAGTACTCAGAAGGTGATCACAGTATGGAGGAACTTGAATCGGTTGAGCACAGGGCATTAATTGGGGTTTATCGATTCGATAAAGCCATGTTCCTGGCTGTTTGATGTTACTGTTCTTGGCCAATTGAGCAATGGCTTCGGTGCCAGATGCCGGGAGAAGGATGGAGGAGGAGGCGTCGGATGAAAGGATTCCAGCTTCTGCACCACTTGCCCATGGAAGATCTCGGTACATCAGCTCGACGAATGTCATTTTCTCATTTCGGGCTCCGGATCCATCGATGAGCAGGGCTTGGAACGTGTTTCCTTTCTGAAAAAAATAGGGTTTTGAAGGGGGTGGGAACAAATAGAGACGATAGGTTTCTTCAAAATTAAGGGTGGGGCTCGTAAATATATCAAAATTAAGATCTTGGAGAGGTCTATGCGTCAGATCAAAATAAGCTGTACTGATTTAGCTGGAAGGTCCAGAACCACGAATCTAGGCTCGGACACTCTAGCTGTGCAGGTTGGTTTGGCGGTAATTTCTGAATTTCCGACGTATAGACCAGGGTTCTGCTCCGAAAATTTACAAAAAAAGGTTGCTTTTTCGGCAAAACTTGACAGAAAAATTGGCTCCGAGACATTTCGCAACTAGAAATTTTGCCACTTGTGACATTTCGAAACCGATAAAAATCGTTTAATTGGGTCATAGATACATTTCTAGCTATCCTATGTCCGTTGCAAAATATCATAGTTACGAAACGTCAGGTTTCGTCTCGGGTTCGATAAGTAAGGTTCCTATATGTTATGGTTGCAAAATGTCAGTTTCTAAACGTCTCAGTTTTGAAACGCCTAGTTGCGAAGTGTCGCGGAGCCGAAAAACTTCAAAAAATGTTGTTGTTTCAAAATTTTTATCCGAAAAACTCCCTCCTCTCAAAGACAAGCCTCACTGATTTTCCATAAAGCGAATTGAAAAAACTAACCGCCTGTCTTCCATCAGTAACATTTGAAAAAGTAACCACCAGAGCACTCTTCGCCTCAAACGTCGGATCATTATAATTCTCGGCAATGGTCCTTGTGACCCTTCTCAACACCTCCTGATCATCCACCTCTTCCACACTAACAGCTCCATTTCTTGACAAATCAATGGGTCCAAAGAATGGAGCAATTCCCACTAATTGCATATCTTCAAGTCTTCCACCATCTCTATTCAACTCATTCACAGCTATCAATCCAGTCGATGTGACTGTTAGTTTCTCTGTAGTCTCTCCGAAAATCTTCATTGGTTTCTTGAGATTCCACTCCATTTTCGAGTTCTTTTTCCGTGGAAGTTGATGATGTGTGTCGTATTGGAAGAGGAATGATTGAGTACAATCATTCTGTCCGTCTCCACTGAATCCTTCTTTGCACATACAGAAATATCGGCCAGGGGTGTTGGTGCAAATTGCGCTTTTGTGACAGATTGTGGAGTTGGCACGGCATTCATCGATGTCTGGAATGAATAATATTGATTTTTTGATGATTAGAAAAAAAGTAAAAAGGATTTGCCCCGACGGGGGTTGAACTCGCGCTCAATTTTTTGAAAACAGCTGCGCTAACCGCTGCGCCACAGGTTCAACAGCTGTCGTTCCCCGGCATTTGCCTATATCTTTCTGCACCCTCTCCCTCTTTCTCCCTTACCTTCACAATTATTATATCCATCTCCCTTGTATCCATTCAAACATTGACACCTTTGAATCGGCTCTCCACACCGATCATAATCATTAAAACTGAGAGCATTTGATGCACACTGTGTCTTCGTTGCACACTTTTCTTGCCTCGATTGACATGCCACTCCATCCCAACAAGTGGCACATCCACGTGGACAATCTCCGGAAATCGGATGGCAGGTTCCTTCGGAGCAGTGACAACAGTAGGCACAATCTGGTCCCCATTCTCCGTTTGAGCATTCTGGAAACGGTTTTTTATGATGGAGAGGAAGGGCTAAAATAGTAATACCTTGATCACAAGTGTCCCCTTTGATTCCCGATTTGCAGCTGATGACTCGTAGATCGGATAGTTCAAACATCCATTCTCCGGGGATTCCAGTGTTACCGTACTCTTCAAGGTACATGATGTTAGGGGTTCCAGAAGTCGGGAGTTTGAAGTGGTTGGTGGCGTCTCCAGCATTGAATCCAGCCTGGAAATGGGGAAGGGTGAATTTGGGAGATTTTATTTTGGTTCTGGCGAGCGTGGAAAGTTCAAAATTTGGAACTGAGTTTCCTACAGTAATCTCTATCACTTTCGTTTCAGTTTGAAATAAAAAACGTGGATTACTGTAGCTAAAACTGTATAAAAGTTCAAGCCTCATTGGTGACTTCAACCTGCGATCTTAGTTCAAAACTTCATATCTCGATTTGAATCATAGATACAAAAAAGTTGTCAACTAACAAACTGTGTAAAATTGCATGATTAACAAATTTGTATTTGACTACTTTTTGATATCTCATCTCCTAACCGAGATAGTCAGCTTCAAGTGTCGCTAGGTAGTGTAAGGTTCTATCTGTAGCTGCTTTGTGGGGTTTTTACTTCAATACCCTATATCTCACTTCTCATAAAAGATACAAAAAAGTTGTCAACTAATAAAATATGCAAAATTTTATGGAAAATCTTCTTATAATTGGCAACTTTTTGATATCTCTCTTCCTAACCAAGATATAGAGCTTTGAAAACCACTAGCCTCTGAAATCCTTTTCCTGTTTCTGCTGCAAAGGCTCCTAGTTCAAAGCTCCCTATCTCGGCTGCCAAAAAAGTTGTTCACTAACAAAATATTTAAAATTGTTTGACAAAACTTTTGTTAGTTGACAACTTTTTGATATCTCTCTTTCTAACCAAGAAATACTGCTCCAAGTGCCAATAGCCCTTGATCCCCCTCCTCCCCCAACGCCCATAAATCACTATTATTTTGAGGAGGCAATATATTAAAAATTTTCTCGTTTTCCTCATTAAACCCAGATTCAGGTTAAATCAGATGAGAATCAGTGCGCCCATTCTCTTCGCCGGAAGGAGAACAATTGAATCGATTAAATCTGCATAATCTCGATTTATTCCCCCCTACAATGTTATCTAACTAATGATCTTAATTATAACTTATTTGTACATTAATCGAAGAGAAAGAAAACAAACCTCAGCGCCTTGTGTCCATCCAATATTACTGTAGATGAAATTGGCAAATGTTCCGTTGGCAGTGATGAAGATTGCCGCTTGGAATGTGTTCGTGTTCTGGAATAATTAGATATAGATCATCAAAAATCAGACATTCTCTTCTACCTCTTCAGGAAGAGCCGCCGTATTCAATGGTTGCATTTTGTCCCAAGTGATGATTAGAGCAGATTTCACTTTCACATTTTTATCGTACTGGTAGCGGATTTCAGATTGTCCACGCTCCAAAACTCTTCCTTCTGGAATTTTTTTTACAAATTTTTTGATTTTTTATGTGCCGAAAAAACTCACTTGTGACCTCTCGATAATAGACTTTTCCACCGTTCCTCAAATCATTTCGGTTCCAGAATGGCGCTAGAAATCTAGTGGATCCTGGAAGAATTCCAGACTTATAGGAACGAGCACCCGCCTCGAAACCGACGGCTCCATTGGACAGAATCTGAATATTTACTTTGATTGATAAAAAATTTAGGTAGAAAACTCTTACATAAATAGTTTTATAATCGGATCCAAAGAAAGAGAGTGGGTGTACTAGATCAAGCTTTTTCCCAACATCCAAGGCTTGCGGGAGTTCTTCATCACCGGCAGTTGGTCCATAGTCGAAGAGGCGACTGGAGAATAGGGGAGCCGTTACCTGGAAAACATTTTTTCTGGAAATTAGTTGGGGTTGTGTGGCGAAGCGGTTAGCGCTCTCAGGTTTTGATAGCAAGTTCGACTCCCACAAGTTCTAATTGGTGATTTTTTTCTCTTTTTTTTTGAAACGGGAATCTGGTTAATTTTTGTTAAAATTTCACGACAATTTGTGTCTTTGTGCCCCTATCCAGTTAGGTTCCAGCCCCTATGAACCAGCAAAAAACTGTAAGTTTGGAGCATCATATCTAGCTTCCTAGCAGAGCTAGAAAAAAGTTGTCAAAAAAAATTTTGCGTAAAATTGCGTTTCTAACAAATTACTAGTTGACAAATTTTTGCTAGGTCTGCTAGGAATCAAGATATAAGTCAATTTAGCAAACGAACAAAGATGAAGAACACAACTGTATGTTTGGATTATTCTATCTCGTTTCCTAGCAGAGCTAGAAAAAAGTTGTTAACTAAAAACTTGTTTGAAATATGTTGAATAACAAATTTGCAGTTGACCACTTTTTGATAGCTCTGATAGGAATCGAGTTGTGAGCCGATTCAGAGAAGCTCTTGTTCACTTTAATCATGACGGCGAAGTTTACAAAAAGGGGATAACACTTTGACGTCCTTGGTAGCAAATCCAGCTGTTGCAGCCATGACCTAGTGGTTAGCGCTGTCGTTTTCCAAAATTTAGGTCCCGGGTTCGACTCCCCACAGGTGGCAGTCTTTTTTTTTTTTGGGAAAAGGGTGCTATCGTCTATACATCCTTAGGATCAATGTATGCATCCGTGGCCTAGTGGCTAACGCTGATGCCTTTGAATTGCCAGCCCCGGGTTCGACCCCCACAGGAGCCAACATTCTTTTTTTGAACAACACCATATGCTTCACCTATAGAATCCCCCGTATTTTATCTTGTAATACATCATTCACCTAATCCCCCCTCCCCTCTTTCAAAATGTGTCTCTTCCGATTGCCGTATCGAAACGGCAGGTGTCATACACACACCGCTAATTGATGAAAAAGGAATGCATCTGTGCAAATAGGGTACCCCTTTTCAAACGGGACAGGGACAGGGACTGTCCACACCAAAGCTCATTCATTTCCGTTGGTCAACATACACGGGAAAATGACCGGGGAGAGAGAAAGAGAGGCGCAGAGAGGGATAAAAAACGAAAACGACCTTCTCTCTTCCCTTTTTTTAAATCCAATGTTTCAATGTCATATCTCACCTGAATACTAATTTCCTTGGGTTGAATCTGTCGTCCCCGCCTTGATTTGATGGATTGAAACGCCTCCAGTTCGTCCCATTTCTCGTCGATTCGCAGTCGAGCTGCTATCCTTTCCGGGTCGAATTTCATACATTCTACTGTTGAAATTAGTAGAAATAAAAGTGTTAAGAGGGGTGGCCCTGCCCCGATTAGGGCATGCCTACTCCGCATTGAGGTATCTGGAAATTAAGGAGGTTAAAGGGAGAGTTTGAGAGACAAAGAAGGGTAAGAAGGAGCAAGTGAAGAGCAGAGAAAACATTTTCATTGGAGCATAGAAAGGAAGAACAGTTCAAAAATTAGAACATTTTGTGGAAAGTGATTAGAAAAATAGTGGAAATGGGTGATCTTCGGACCGTAAGTTAATGGGGTAATGCCGTAATTAGCACCCGAGATTTGATGTTTTCCAAAGAACAGCATTTCATTGGAAACCAATTTGCAGATGTGAAGATTTTGAAAAATTACTACCTAACAAAAAAATTTTCCTTACAGTGAAGCTGGAAACGAAGTTAGAGGGCTTCAAGCTCAATGAACCGCTGGTACAAGGTTATTCATGGAGACTGATAGCTTGAAGAAGTATACCTTGGTCAGGAATGAAGTTATCAAGAATTGTTCAACTACAATATTATTTATCATTTTTTCTCGCACAATTCATTAGTTGACAACTTTTCTGTATCTCCACTACTAACTGAGATATGGAGCTCCAAAACCATAGGATCCCTAAACTGAAGTGGACTGGCTCAAGGAGACTAATTACTCAGACCAGTATATCTTGCTTAGGACGGAAGTTATCAACTAAAAAATCATTTATTATTAATTCTTGCACAATTTATTAATTGACAACTTTTTTCTATCTCTGCTAGGAAACGAGATATAGAGCGTCAAAGTTAGGGGGGGGGGGGGGGAGAGCTTTCTCAGAAAATGTTGGAATCTCTCAAATTATGGCACAAGAAACTATTCTGAAATGCTGAAAATCCAAAAACATCACAAACGAATGAATATAATAATACTCAACCAAGGAATGTAGATCGAGAAGCTTGTTGAAAAATGCGAATCGCCGAGTGTGTCGTCGAAAGAATAAGCATTAGATCAATGCATGGATAACAGTTTTCCCCCCCCATTCGAAATTCACGGAATAAGATGAAAATCTATGATAAATACCAAAACGCTTCTGTTATTCCACGAAAAGTAAAAACTACCAGAGAAAGTAGTAGATAAACAAAACGGTTTTTAGAAGGGGGAAAAGGGAAGAAGAAAGCGAAAAAAAAGAGAAAGCATAAGGGGAAATGGACAAGGGTTGGAAGGGAGAAGTTTTTCAGTGGTTTCCGGAGAGAAACTGGAACCGGATTATTACAGATGACGGAAGGAAGGAATGAAGGAGAAAATGAAGGTGACGATGATGATGGTGTCGTGAGAAGAAGAGAAAGGAGGGGATGAGCTAATATCACATTGTTAGCCTGGTTTTTAGGGGGTCAGATAGAGGGGAAAACAAGTTGGAAAAAAATAAGAAAAAAAAATTAGACCCCGGTGGGGTTCGAACCTCCGATGCATTTTTCAATAACAACTGCGCTAACCGCTAGGCCACGGGGTCAACAGTTGAAAATGAGGGGGAGGGCATATACACTGGCGCGGTTTTTCATCTTTATGCGGGATTGAGGCGCACCAGGAAACCGAAATAAAAAAAATTATTACAGTAATATTTTCAATCGTGCTGGGACCTTCCAAAAAAGGTGTGTGCGTCTTTAAAGTAAATGGAGCGTTCCTGGAAGTGTTCAGTGGATCAAAGCCTCTGCTAATTAGGATTTTCCGGTAAAAAGTTGAAAAAATTGAGTTTTCGAGGATTTCAAATTGAAAAATAAAGGATTTCAGAATCCAAAAATTTTGAAAATATATTCAGTTTTGAAAAAAAAAACTTTCAAAAATGTCGGTATCTGAAAAAAACCGAGCTGTAAACCCTAAAAAAAAATCTTCAACAAAAAAATTGAAAATTCCATTTAAAAAATTATCAAAATCAGTTCAAAATTACAACTAATTCCAGTTAAAACAGCTCCAACAGTATGGTTTTCGTGTGCTTTTTCTCTATTTTTCGAACATTTTTCGTATTCGCTTTCAATTTTGGATTTTTTCATAATAGAAAACCGAAAATTCGAATTTTACGGATTCCATTATTTCAAAAATTTTTTCTACGATTTCTGCACTTTTTCCAAATTCAAAACCACCCAAAATCACTTCTTATTGCAACAAAAAACCACCAAGCAGTAGGAGGTGTTCATGCGAAAAAGATCTTAATCTCCCCGAGAGGTTATCTGATAAAATGGATCTAAATGATGGTCCCAACCCTCCAAAAATCTATTGAAAATTCAAAAAGATACATTCAAACCAAAAAAACAATACGAAAAGGATTAATGTGCACCACCACCACCTATCCAGGAGGCTAGTAACAGTTGGAGAGCGAAGGAAAAGGAAGAGAAGGAACAAAAGAAGAGCCAGGGGTGACCGGAGGAATGTTCAAGGTCATTAAAGGGACAGAGGGGTCCGATACGCACATGCCCTTAGACCCACCCGCCCCCACCCCCTCAATTTATATTGATCTCATGAGAGAGAGAGCCGATTGGAATGGTTTTCGAAAGGTGGTATCCCCCGTCCCCCCGGCGGATACCTACCCTCAGGGGTCCACCCTCACAGTGTTTGCACTCAAATTGGGGTCCGTCCGACCTTCTTCTTCTTCAAGAGATCTTTTGTTTCATGAAAGAGAGTGTGAAATGAAGAGAGTGCAGACACGCGTCTAGTATGTACTCCCGCAATACCGGAAAATTGGAAGAAGAAGGGGAAGGGGAAGAAAGGGGATACCGTAACAAGAGAGAGAAAGAGAGGGGATGAAGTGGGGTACTCGGTTTTACCTTGAAAGGTGAAATTAGGCATGTTCTAAGGTTGTAAGTTTAGAGGAATTTAGGGGAAGAGTGTGAAAAAACCTCTAATAGAGGGGCATCTAGAGCCGGGGGGAGGTCAGAAATAAAAATCCTGGGCGGTATGCCAAATCAGAACTTTCCCTAATCAGAACTTTCCATATCTCAAAAGTGGGCAGAGCTAGAAAAATGTTGTCAACTGTAAACTTTTTTAAAATTGAATTTGGAACAAGTTTGCAGTTGACATCTTTTTCCTAGCTCCGCCCACTTTTGAGATATGGACAGTTCTGATTAGGGAATGTTCTGATTTGGCATACCGCCAAATCCTGGGATCTGGAAAATTCCAAAAACATTTCCTTTCGCGTGGTTTTTGGAAGTAGATCAAAAAATGACCAAGTCAAAAACTCTGAAAACGGCTCCGCGACATTTTGCAACTAGACGTTTCGCAACTGGTATAGGATAGCTAGAAGTGTATGCTTGATCCAAATTGATGCTTTCTATCGATTGCAAAACGTCAGGTTTCGAAATGTCACAGTTTCATAGTGTACGCTAGTTGCGAATTGTCACAGTTGCAAAACGTCTAGTTATGAAATAAAGCAGAGCCGAGGAAAGTAGAGGTTTGGGGTGCCGTTCTATTAGTGGTTATGAGAAGATCCTATTTCAGAAAAAATGATCCAAGGGTCGTGATTTTATCAGGTACTGTATCAATTTTCGAGTTTTTTTTCTTTTTTTTTGAAAAAATACCTCTAAAATTTGAAGTTTTGGGAGTAATGAAGATGTGATCATGCATCTAGGTCAGCAGGGTTGCCATGGAACCTCTAATAAAGTTGCAACCCACTGTGGACCGTGTCGGAGCTTCAAAAGCACACGTAACTGTTATTCGAGAGGTCTTACCACGATTGACAATCGTATTGTACTATAATAGGATCTGTGCAGAGAGGAACTTTAAAGGGGTAGTAAAGTATTCAAAAAAAGTATCGGTATTTTTACATGAATGAATTCAGAAATTTGAGAAATAGAGAAAATTCTCTTGAGGATAAGTCCGGAAATGGCTCTGAAGGCATATACCGGCTCCCAAAATGTCCAAAAAGGCCATTCTACCGTGCACGGCGAAACTGTTTTCACTTTACTACCCCTTCAAACAATCGAACCATGTCCAGATCAGAGATGGAACTCTGTCAGAAATAACCTAGAAACATCAGAATTATCCTCCATAATTGACAACAAGAATGTGCAATTCTATTAGAGGTTACCCGTGAAGCCAAAAAAAAAAACCATAAAAGTTTGAAACAATGACCAAACATTCTACAAGGTTTGCCACACAGATACATAAACACAGGGGGGGGGGGATTACAGAAAAAAGGAAAAGCTGAAAGCCAAGGGGGATAATGAAGAAGAAGTAGTGGTGTTGGGGTGGCGACACAAAAAAGAATAACAAGATGATGTGGAAAAGATGCTGTATCTTTCTTTCATTCTGAATGCGTTCACTTCTCCCCTCTATCCCTATCCTCACACTCATATAACAACCACAACATAACACATCACTGAGGGAAGGGGGGAGAGAAAGAACACCTCATTGTATACAAGATTACCATTTAAAGAAGAGAAGAAGAGACCTGATTATGACGAAGCATGGGAAACACTCACTACTCATTGTTATGAATGAATGAATGGAAAGAGTCGGAGAGAGAGAGTGGACACGACGACGGGTTATATTAGGTGGACATTTAGTGTGGGAAGATAGGGGAAGAGTGGACATAAGAAACCGTTTTCTTTATAGAAATCAGGATGAAAAGTGCAGGGAACCACTAATAACGTGACAAAAATATCTGGAAACCTGGATATACAGACAGAAATTATGATTTCGATTCTAGAGAGTCTGGACAAAGAGGTACATCCAGATCTATCAATATTTTGGAAATGATTTCCAGTATGATTAGAATTTCGAACAAAAAGCGCAGGGAAACCTCTAACAGCGTGACAAAAATATCTGGAATTCACGATAAACAGACAGATAGGTTCTAAGAGAATTGAGTTCTGGACATCCGGACACAATCACAGACACATCCGGACCTGTTACTATCCTGGAAACGGCTCTTTTATCGAATTTGGACATAAGAGTGCAGTGTTATTTTTGACGTTTTTACAAGATGAACCTCTAATAGAGTGGCGTGTTAAGGGCATCCTAAAGGCTTTGGAATAGGATATCCGGAAATCTGGATACACGGACAGACACAATTGCTTCGATTATAAAGAGTGTGGACATCTGGACACACCGACATACGAACCGACAGACTCAATCCAGACGTCAATATTCTAAGATATTCCCACACACACACACACACAGAAAGCGGGAAAATATGTAGACATACAGACATCTGGATATTTGGACAAACATACACTTGGATATCCGGACATATGGAATATCAGAGAATCCGGACATTTGGACATTCAGATCTTTGGGCGTTCGGATATTCGAATGTTCGGACTTTGAAAAACCAGAAGACTCGGACATCCGGACTTCCCGACACTCGAACATACAGACATTTGAATGTCCGGAGACACAGACATTTGGATATTTTCGAATATTCGGACACTCAAACATCCGGACATCTAGACATTCGAACATAAAGACATACAGACATTCGCGTTTTCGGGCATTCGGACATCCGGACATTTGGACATCCGGACATTCGGATCTGCGGACATCCGAATATTTGAATTTTTGGACATACAGATATTCAAACATACAGACAAAGGAGATTCCAAAGAAGCTCACTTTTCGAGACTCCAACCAAAAACCGAGGTTAAAAAATTGATGCAGTTCTATTAGAGTTTCATGAACACAATTTTATCTATAAAACACCAAACTGGATACCATCAAGATCATCTCCGAAACTTCAGACATGCCCTTTTATTAAAGTTCAGCCAAATTAGTTTTTTGCTATTTCAATCCGTCCTAATCACCATCCCTAATCTTATCAAATTTGGCCGTGTGAAGAAAGTGACAGACAGTAGTCGTTTTGATAAATCACGGCGACCCCATACCTCCTCTTCTCCTATCCTTTCACTCTCTCTCTCTCCCTCGGAAGTGTGATAAAAGTGATAAGCGCGGAACAAAAAGTGCTTTTTTTTCCTTGAAAAAAAGGTTAGTTGAAGTGAGACGAAAAATAGAAAAAAGGTGTAATCGAAAGTCAGAGGGGGGAATTTGGAGAAGAGAACATTATGACAACAAATGAAGGGTAATTATAGAGTCAAGTAGAGAGAGAAAAGACAGGTTAAAATTGACAATTTTAAACGGTTTTTGAGGGAAATATGGGGAAGGGAGGGGGAGGTGGAGGATCATGGGAAGAAAACAAGACAAGGTATGGATTTCCGAGAATTCGGATGAAGGATAGGGATAGGTGGAGCGAGGGACCTGTACTTTAAGAGCGGTAGAACTTGAGACTCTTAAATTCGAGTTTTAAGAAATTAAAAAAAAAAAAAAGATCTCGTTAAGGTCGGTGTCGAACCCGAGTCAAATTATCCAAAAACGGCGATTTTTGCCACTATCGAGAAACACAGCGTAAAGTTGAAGGAGGGAGTAGGCGGTCAGTTAGGTGGATAGAGGGACAAAGACCTCTGAAATAAGAGCAGCATAGCTCGGGAGCCTATAATTCTGATTTGGAAAAAAAACAAAAAATATTTGGAAAGGGTCGGAATCGAACCCGGGTCAAATTTTTCGAAAAGCAACGGTGCATCGCACAACACTACGAAAAAACGCAGCTAAGTTCGAAGCAAGCTTTCACATTATTCATTAGTATGCGTTACCGAAAATCAGAGAGCGTACAGGTGGATAGAAGGGCACAGAAGCCTATAAATGGAGCTGTAACGCTTGAGAACTAGAAATTCTGAAAGTAAAACAATAAGATTCGGAGCCTGCTGGAATCGGACTCGCATTGAAAAAACCATAAACTGTGGCGCTAACCACTACACCATGAGTAAACATAACCTAACTGTAAAAGAGGACTTGACAGGTTGTAGCGCCTATTTTGTAAGAGCAAAATAGAAGACCCATAGACACCATCCAATAAAAGCAGCAGGTTTGAAAAATACAAACGGGTTGCTTCCAGAAAAAAAAACAAAAAGATTGATTTTTGCTGGAATCGAACCCGTGTTGAAAAAGTCAAAAACGATGCTTCTATCCACTGCGCCATACTCACACAGTTAAAAAAAACAGAAAAGGGCATATAGGCTGAAACAGCCGTCCCAAAGGTCCCATATAATGCAAAAATGAGTAAACGGATAAATACGGTATGAAAAGAGGAAGAAAGTATGTCACCATGCGGGGATAATGAATAAATAAACCGAACATAACACTTGAGACACTAGCACATTTCGATGGAAAACGGAAAAGAGGATGAAGAAGAACAGCTCAGATTACACAACACATGCAAAAGTACCAAAACGTGGCAAAAACGGGAAATGAATGGATGAAAGAGGAATAAGAAGGCGGCGGATATACACAAATGTCTTGTTATGATGATGATGACCAGAAGAAGAAAAGATGAAAAAAGTAGATAGAGAGAGCTTGTGAAGTGAACAATCGGAAGGATATTCATCTGATGACGCGCGCCGTTTCTCGATATCGACACCCATTTCTGAGGAATTTATGAATAAATTCTGAAGGGAAAAGAGGGAGAAAGTGTGTTGGAACTGGAAATTTATATGTGTTGAAATGGTCAGAATTGGGGGAAAATGTGGGAAATGTGCGTTTCTGGGGGTAGATCTTCGTGGAAAAAGCAGTTAGTTACCTTAAAGGCGCAGGTTGGGCCTTGCCACGGAGAAGGGGGTCAAAAAGGTGCAAACTAAGATTTTTCGATTATTTTTCTCAGTTTTTCAACAAAAAAAATACAGTAAAATCCGCAACTGTGGTGAGACCTTCTCCACGGAAGAACTGTAGGATTTTTGAAATTTCAAATCGGTACAAAATAAGATTTTTGATTAGTTTCAAATTTTCATGACCGGAATTTTTCATTTTTATAAAACCAGTCAAAGAAAACATATAGTAATCTATTCTATCGTGGTGAGACCCTTACAAAAAACGGAAAAGGCTTTTAAGGATACTGAAGCGATTTGCGAAGAGAATGAACCAAAAAAAAAACAATTTTATCCGACATAAATGCTTCAATTTTGTCACAAATTTTTAAAAATTACAGTAATATCTTCTAGCGCCGTGAGACCCATTCAAAAAATTGCGTGACCTTTGAGGTAAATTGTTGAACACGATATGATTGTGGCGGCGCGGTTAAGGCTGGTGAGACCCCGCGTCGGCCGATTAGTATTTGATGCTTGTGTTGAGTGTAGATGTCTTCGTGGAATGTGTTGATGATCACTGCTTTATTCCTTTCGGTGGAGTAATGGCTTAGGACAGTAGAGCAATGGGTGTAGGCGGTTCAGTGGTGGCAGAATACAAGTTATGATGTAGTGAATGAGGTGAGGACGAGTACAATGGAACCGTTGGGAGAGAAGAGGGAACGGGTCACCTCCCAGCGGCTGTAACAGAGAGAAGACTAAATAATTAGTAAACTACAACAAGGGGCGGGGCTTATAGAACATTCGAGAAAGAGTAAACAAGAGGAAATAGTGCGCGTGAGAGAGAGGAACGAGAGAAAGGGGGAAATGAGTTCAAAAGAGGGAAATTAGCGGGTCGGCGAGTGCAACGTCATCGCGTGCGCTGGGGCGCGCTTGCATCGTTCACGAGAGGAAGGCTGCAGGCCTGGAGCGAGTGAATTGATGCGATTGAGTTGAGTTGAGCGATGAATTATCCGAGTGAATACAAAAGCTAAGGGCACAACAAGTACTCTTAACAATTATAACACTGAATCGAACCAAACAGACTTGTATAAGAAAGGTCGTGGCTCCAGCGGAGCTGGGGCCGCGACACTCCGGGGGGGGGGTCTAACTTTTTTTTACAAAAAGTTAGACGGTTAGACTTTCCATCCATCCAAACTCTTGAGATTGAGTTTATAATTGTTGAGTGGATGAGTTGGAGAATTCCGCGTTGGATCGATCGTACTGAGGACATGGTGAAGAGTCCTAGTGGCTTCGTGGTACCCGGTTGACTTGTGGGTGTAGAAGTTTTGCAACTTGGTTAGCATCTTTTCCTGCATAACAGGTGGTCCTTGCGGACTGGCTGTTCCAAGCTGCTGAGGCCACTGCTGTGCATCATGTGTTTTGACTGCATGATGATCCGTTCAAGACGGGTGACAGCTCTGTACGAAGTGGAAGTAGAAGCTTCCTGAAGGTTGATCCTGGGGTGCTTCCTGACTAGGTCAGGTCGCTCCGTTTGGCTTGAGGCGGTGTCTCCTTGTAGTCTTGTGTCCCTGGCTCCGTGGAGGTGAAAGGTATCCACGGAGTTGATCCGGTGTCTGGTCCTGGAGTTGTCTGTGAGGGCAAGTTGTTTGTCGACTTGTCCTTGGTCCGTGTTGGATATGTTGCTGTTGCCTATCCGAGAATTGGGTAGATTGGGGCGAACAAATGGGGTGGGGTAAGCAAAGATCGAATGAAGAAGAATAAATGATATTCTGCGGTTGTCCTTGGCAAATCCTGGTCGTTGACTGACTTTACTCCTGGTCGTTGTCTTACTTCGAAGGCTTCTTGAATCCGTATCCGCCGTTGTCGTGTCGATCCTAGTCGGTGAGGGCTAGATTGTCGTCCTGATAACAATTATCCTTTCGTTGGATTGGGTTTTCATGATTCCTTTGTTGGGAGAATTGACAACTCCTTTGATTTGTGCTGGTGGCACGGCTGATGGAGTGTACGTGATGATCAGGATAAGTGATGCTAAGGACAGAACCGGAGTCTTTGCTAACCTCACACTGCACAACAAGTGCAGGTGGTGATAGTTCGGAAACCAATACTATCTCTTGAACAAAACTTGTCGGCTGCGTTGGCTGAGGACTTTTGCCGATCGAGTTCCTGTTGTTTTGGAGGTCCTGTTGGGTGGTGACAGGTCCCTTTGCTTTCAGGTTCCTTGCTTGGATATCCTTTGATGTCTTTCTGCTGGATTTGACTTGGGAGGATCGTCTGAGGTCTTGTGCTCCAACTTTGGCGTTGTAGCTCCAGAAGGTTCTTGTGTGACTTCTGGATTATGAGGTTGACTTCCGTTGATCCTCTGCCATTATCATTGAAGAAAATCCAGTTGAGACAGCGGGTGCTATCTCTGAAGAATGTCCAGACTTGATGAACTATTTCTGGATCCTTGATGAGGTCAGGGTTGACACTTGAGCCAGTCTCAAGTGCTATCTTCTTCGTCCATGTCGTTGAGCGTCCTTATCCTTCGTCGCATTCGTTGATCCTTGACTTGAAGATGAAGTTGTAGATGTTGCCATCCTTGTTCACTTTCTGGGAGATCCCTTCTGGATCGGCATACTTTGGCTTATTTGTTGTACTGAGGCAGCTGATCCCTCGGTTTCTTTGGAGCTTCAAATCCATTGGAGATTCTCGGCAAAATCCCTGAGCAATGAGATTCTGCTGAGGTCACTCCATGAAGTCGTGTCAGCTTGAAGGTGGCATATGGCTGTTGACCATCTTCCTTGAAGTCTTCGGCTTTCAGGCGATGAAGAATGTCGGCTTTGGTCCTGCCTAGACGATGTTGGGTCGTCACTCTCTCACGATCAATCTTCTGGATTGACCTTCGGTCCTCAAGAGTGGTGTCTGCGGGCAGGGTTGATGTCTTCCATGAAGATTGACCACTGACATCTATGTGCATCTGGATGTGCGAGTTCTTGGTGTGTGCTCCATTGCTTTTGGGTCTGAAGCACAAATCCAGCGTTGATCAATGCTCTCCTTTTGATGTTGATGGAGTTGCAACTGTTCGGCTGCTTCCGAGGAGATGACTGGTTATTGATCTTCTGGTTTGTCTGGATCCAGCATCCTGCCGAATGGGGGTGCGGCTGAAGGCGGATCTTGATCTTCTGTGAACTCATCCGATGCAATGGATACGTAATGAACGATAGTTAGAAGCGAAACTAGTATCATATTCCTTCCCCTCAACAAGAGAGCGTCAGAATATGAACCAGAGCCACTTCTTCCCTTTGAGCTCTTGATGGTAGGTGAGCAGGTTGACGATGGATTGTAGATGATGTTGGCGGCTGCTGAAGGCTTCTTGGGCGATTCTTAATTGGATTGTCCTCGAAGTTGCCCAGAAACTGGAGTTGCCGTCGTCCTTCGTCGATTCCTGCCTTGCATATTGTTGTTTGACGGTGACCTAGACAGCGTCTGCATCTATATGTGGATTTGCATTCTGAGTCGGCGTGGTTGTTTGTCAAGCATGTTGAGCACAATTTCTTGTTCCTGGCTGCTTAGGACTTGATACCGATCCTTCTGCGCTGTGGGCGTAGAAGTCACAGAATGCGCCTGGATTTTGTTTGGCGTGTGGAAGAATCCTTTGAATCCTGTAGCTTGATGAAGACGAGCTTGAGTTGATTTTCTTCTTGGCTGTCTAGTTCCACCGCTTCGGTCATGAAGTCCACTTCTTTGAGTAAGTCCAGGGGAACGCTTCGGAGCTCTTGGATCATTTATTGGAGCATGTGACTTCCTTTGAACGACGACTTCCACATCTCGGCTTTCTTTCTTGTTGAGGGTTGATGGGCCAGTCTGATGATGTAATCTTTGTCGTTCACGTTGATTCCGAGCTTGTTGAGTTCCTTAGAGATGTGTACAAATTCGACGAGCGAATTCGACGATTCTGCCACGTCCATCTTGGAGTGTTTGATCCTAAGGAACAGTGACTGTGTGAGCTTGTAGCCGTTCTCTCCCCAAGTGAATCGTTTGTTGGATTTGGAGCCAGGCTGCTGAGGACACAGCAGCTTGAGTGTCTTGATCGTTGACTTGATGGCAATTGTGACAGCTTCGGGAATCCTCTGCTGACTGATCTTCTGCCTGCCGTGATCCTTGTTGATGAAGGCTGGATCTTCGTTGTCAACTGCTCTGGCTCTTCTTCCTGGGTTTTCGTAGCTTTCTGTGTCGCTAAGGGCTAGAACGTTCTTGACGCAACAAGCGTCCTCCCGTTTGTCACCACAAAGCAGCACAGAATGCATTATTTGACTTGTCGTTTGATCGAACGTCTTCTAACTTGTCCTGGAGCTTGAACTTGGCTCCTGGATGGTCGGCCCGATCTTCATGGTCTGCTTCTGCAGCTTGTCCTGTTGTTGGTATTTGACGTCTTCATATTTGAGCCAGAAGAATCCTCCTTCGAACTTTTTGTTATCCTATTGGAGTTGCTTTGCTCCATTGGCTTGATCGACGAAGGGTTTGGATCCTAACTGAGGTCTGGTGTCTTGTTGACGACGTCTACTGAGGACTGACAGCGTGCATGCATCCTATTTGCTTCTGCTTGGCAAGTGATCATTTGATGATTGGTGGTTGGGGGTGTACGGAGACGAAGGTAATTGGCTGGGGCCTAGCTTGGGTCTGTCCTTCCGTCCTTTGTGAACTTCTTGTGGAGATGTGGAGATGGATCTTTGGGTTTGAAGCAAGGATGTCCACTCCTGTAGAAGTTGTGCTCGTGAGGTATGTACTGGCAGCGATCCAGGTGTGGTGATGTTTTTGTTGACATCCAGGGGTATGGCATTTCTGGAGATGGATCTGTAGCTGTCGGCCAACACGAGCTGAGGTCTCAAAGAACTTCTGTGACGATGGTCCGTTCTGTTCCTAGGCTGAATCTGAGCAAAACCAAGATAAATCAGTATACCGTCGCAACAAGCGGGGTTACTGATCCACTGGGAGCCACTCAGGTTCTTGCCCTGCCTTCACTATCATCCGTATTCCTGGTTTGTAGGTTGTCCAGGTATCCTTTACTGGGGATTGGGTAAGTTTGTCCAAATGTCCTTTACCGGAGATTGGGTTGGTTTATCCAGATGTCCGTTGCCGGAGATTGGGTTTGAATTGATGAAATTGTCCAGACGTCCGATTCGGGAGGTTGGGTGGGTTTGTCCAGATGTCCGTTGCCGGAGATTGGGTAGGTTCATCCAGATGTCCTTTATTGGAGATTGGGTAGATTCATCCAGATGTCCGTTGCCGGAGATTGGGTAGATTGCAGGAGCTTGGTTCCGTAGGAGAAGCTTGGGACTCGTGATTCATCACGAGGCGTCCGTTGATGCGGGACGGCTTGTTTATCCCTGTTGCGAGGGCCTCCACATCACAGGTTATTCGTTGGCATCCTCGTCCGTCCACCGACGTTCAGCACGAGGATCATCAGCCCAAACTTCTAATGGCGTATAGCTATGGTCTTAGGTGACTAGAAGTTAAGACTAATGGGATGTGAATGTATTATTAGGGGTTCGGAATTAGTCCTGTCCGACAGCTGCATGGGAACCCTAATAATGTGTGCCTAAAGTTGCGATTAGGCCTATTTCCCATACTTTGATTGACCTGGGAACGTATTTAGTTGTTACCTATTTGGTTTAGCACTAGCTGAACCATTTAATTGACCTTAAGAGTAAGTAAAGACTAGAGCGCAGAGAAGAGGAAGTTGATCGGACTTCCCGAGCTAAGGCCTAAAAGTTACCTAAACTTATGTACTTAAATGGAGACTAGGTAGCAGACTAAACCCTCCTCCACAGCCTTCCACCTGGCCAGGCTTGGGCTGCGAATTCGGATTAGGTGGCGAGCGACTACAAGTTACGACAGTTTAACCTGATTTACTCACTAAACCTAGTATTAAACTAAATACGTGAATTGGGGACCGGCGTATTTTCGTCTGAATCCTTCTGTAATGTTCTGAAGATTAGATTGCGCAGAAAGCGTTAAGTGAAATATAGCTATGGAGCACTAGATTTGAATGAACTAGGCTCATAACTATTTACCGAAAATATCGCGTTTTTTGAGACCTAAACCTATGCGCGCTTGAGTTACCGACTACCGGGGAGCTCCATTTGGATTGTGTAGATTCAGGGCTCTGGTCGCCGATATCGGCGCAATCGCTGCTGGGCTGACGCTAGGTGTAGTTGAGCTGGATGACTCTTGTCTCCTGTCGAATTGCACGATGATTGCCACGATCTCGCATCCACGAATCATAATGACGTCCGACTTCCACGGCTTGACTTGACGTCAAGTTTTCCAATCATGCACATTTTCTTTGGATTTCTGTCTTCTTTGGGCTCTTCAGGTCGGTGTAATCGGCTTTCCGATGGATTGATTGAAGATGTGGGATGAGGGAAGAAATCTTCAACAAGTGTGTCGATGTCGACTCTTTTCCTTCGCTAGAAATGTTCCAGGTCCGTTGATTCTGCTCAAAATCTCCGAATCCTCTTCTGTTCTCTTTCGACAGCGTCGAATTTGACGTCGGCAAACGATTCCTAGCTTCGGACAGAGAAACAGCACCTCCGACAACAAGTCGTCGGTCTCTGAGCCTCATATCCTCAGCTTCAATCGATTTCTTCGTGTTTCCGCCTGTCGCGCCAGCTTTTCCGCACATTGCATCGAAAAATTGCATCATTCTGGCGTTTTTGACGGAGTTGATGGCTTCCTTACGTCTTCTAGCTTCATTTCCGACTGTTGAAGAGCTGAGGGAAGTGAATGTATCTTCTGCGAACTGCTGTTGACTCGTTCCGACGACATCTTGGTGGCGCCGCCGAAAAATCGATAATTGCGTCATTGACGATAAAATCCGAGTCGCTGAGGGCAAACAATTCGCTATGATGAAATCCTTCGAAAATTTGGCCTGGCATGACGAGATTGTTCCTCTTCTTGTGTTTGCCTGCGAGTTTCGCTACTTTTCCCACAACAAGTGGTTCCAGCGGCTAACTCACAAGCTGTTCCGATCGATAAACCACCAGCAGGCGCTCTCCTTCGCTCGCGCAACAAGTGCGAACGAAAAAAGATTACCTGAAGCCGGCTTACCGAAAAATCACCTTCTGAATCCACGCTGAGGACATCTTCCGTTGCATCAAATCACCAGGGTCCTTCTTTCCAGAAAAAAAAAATCCGATTTCGCGACGATCGTCTTCTTCTTTCCTTCCTTTCCGGTCGATGTACCATGTGGCGGCGCGGTTAAGGCTGGTGAGACCCCGCGTCGGCCGATTAGTATTTGATGCTTGTGTTGAGTGTAGATGTCTTCGTGGAATGTGTTGATGATCACTGCTTTATTCCTTTCGGTGGAGTAATGGCTTAGGACAGTAGAGCAATGGGTGTAGGCGGTTCAGTGGTGGCAGAATACAAGTTATGATGTAGTGAATGAGGTGAGGACGAGTACAATGGAACCGTTGGGAGAGAAGAGGGAACGGGTCACCTCCCAGCGGCTGTAACAGAGAGAAGACTAAATAATTAGTAAACTACAACAAGGGGCGGGGCTTATAGAACATTCGAGAAAGAGTAAACAAGAGGAAATAGTGCGCGTGAGAGAGAGGAACGAGAGAAAGGGGGAAATGAGTTCAAAAGAGGGAAATTAGCGGGTCGGCGAGTGCAACGTCATCGCGTGCGCTGGGGCGCGCTTGCATCGTTCACGAGAGGAAGGCTGCAGGCCTGGAGCGAGTGAATTGATGCGATTGAGTTGAGTTGAGCGATGAATTATCCGAGTGAATACAAAAGCTAAGGGCACAACAAGTACTCTTAACAATTATAACACTGAATCGAACCAAACAGACTTGTATAAGAAAGGTCGTGGCTCCAGCGGAGCTGGGGCCGCGACAATGATCGCCTACTTGCTCAAAAAAATTCAATTCGCCTAGAACCTACAAGACAGGGTTACAGGGAAAAATGAACTGTCGTAAGGTATGGTGCCGAGTCCGCAAACACTGGAACTGACACCGTCACGTCAGGTCACAGACTTTTTTGGAGTTCCATCTCAAATCTTCAGAACCCAGGAAATCGAAAAAATCTTGCTTTCAGGGACCAATCAGAAAAAACTAGTAGCTGAAATCTCAAAGACCATGACCAAAAGTTACTGCCTTCTTCCCTCTCCCCTCCTTCAATTCCATCTTCTCATACCCGGATTGATGTATAGAAGACAGTCAAAAAAAAGGGAGGACAAGATTCGACTGGATGTGATATGAATCACATACAAGTGGTTCGTGTTCTTGAAGGATAGAAAACCGATTTGAATTGAATTGGTTGGTGATTCAAAACAATGAAGTGAACGGCAAAACCATAATGAGAGGAGGAGGAAAACGGACGGTCATCAAGAAAGAAATGTATCTCTTTCTGCTAGATTGGGAGGGAAAAAGATTCGAGAATTTCAAGTTGGCTAACCACTTATGACTAATCTAGCCACTCTTTTTTTCAAGAGGGGGTCTTGAACGTTTTCGAAACATTCCTTTGGTTTTTTGTTGGGAGACATAGTTCTATGGGGGAGAAGAGGGTCAAAAAGCTTCCCAAATTTCGAAATTGGCTCTGGAGAAAAAGAAAAAAGGATTTGACACCGGTGGGGTTCGAACTCGCGATTCGATTTTGGAAAACAGCAGCTTTATCCGCTAGGCCACGGGGTCAACAGTCGCCGAAAAGAGAGAGGGCATAGACAATAGTGCAGCTCCTAGTTCTTTCTCACGGGTGGCACCGGACTTACCGAAAAATAATTTTGGAGGTGAGAGGAGGGTCAACACCTGATAATAAAAAAAAGAAAAAAAAGATCTGAACCCAGTGGGGTTTGAACCCGCGACTCATTTTTCTAAAACAACAGCGCTATCCACTAGGCCACGAGCTCAACAGCCAACAACCAGGAAGCGGGCATAGACAAAAATACAGCTTCTCTATCTTTTGTCAGAAAAGGCTAAAACAATAAGGAAGAAAAACCTAATTCGAGTAATCAGATGTTTCTGGGCATATCAATCGTGCCGAGACCACTCAAAGAAGATCATGCGACGGTAAAAAAATGATTTTGACGGCCCTAACTTTGGATTCTGGCCGAACCATGCAATTTTTCCCACCGTAAAAAATCAAAAAATCAATGGAAAAACTTATAATTGATGCTTCTCCATCTCATGATGATGACGAAACTAAGTAAAGGAGAAACTTTGTCGAGGGGGCGAGCAGGTCGTCGACCTCTCCTCTTCCGAAGTAGAGAAGACACCACCACCGACACCGTCAATTATAATTCGGAATGAGGGAAAAAAGACGGTGTAGGGAGGGGAGAAGGGTAGGATAGTGTCTTTCTGTTCTGAGAAGCATTTCGAGAGAAGGTCATGCCATGTGTACATACTTATACCATTATTTATGGAAACGCACACCCGTCTCCTCATTTCTTTCCTCCATTATTACATTTGCTACTCTTTTTGAATGAATCACAGAAGAAACTGACCGTCAAATTGAACATTCAACCCCTCTCTTAGACACTCGTAAATTGAGAGGATGTGAAAAAAAAACGGAGTGAGATGGCAGATGGGAACGGAAATCGAGAAATTTGGAGTGGGGGAATTGTTGAATTTAAAGTGGTAACAGATGTATCAAAGGGCGGTTTTTTGGAGATCATTGGGACTATTTTTGGAGTGGAGGAGGTTACGGTAGATGTGAAAATTTTGGATATGGATTAGTACAGTAATCCATCTGGAATAAGAAGGAAAGTTGGAAAATAGTTCAAGGAAAAAAAAACAAAAAGATCTGCCGCCTACCGGAATCGAACCCGTGGCCTGAAATTCAAAAACTGCAGCGCTAGCCACTGCGCCATGACGCGCAACCAGCGTCAGTGGCAGAGGGAATATAGGTAATGGTGTCTTCCTCTCTTTTCTCTGCAACCTGCCGTAAATGTAGCCAAAAGCTACAAATCGGGACTAATCTATACCGGAGCTAAAAATTAAAGCTCTCAGATCTCAATCTCAATCTTCCCTATACCCATACTTTTCTAACCCATCTCCTTCTTCCCTCCCCAAGTCGGTTTCAATCAAAGTTCAATTCACTTCTCAAAGAAACTGTACTAGTTCATTCGGAGGAACTTTTTACAACGTATTGTACATGCTAATCCCTCTCTCTCTCCCCGAGTTAATGCCCTTTTTGAGAAACGGGAATTGAGAAAATGAGAGAGAAGATGGAACATGTTGTAGAGGGCAGGGCGGGGGAGAATTTTGGAAAATGAAGATTTTGGGAAAAATAGGATAAAATGGGACTGCAGGCAAGAGGAATTTATCAACGGATGTTATATATTTTGGGTAATTAATTCCAGAAGTTCCAAAAAACTGATTTATAAAGCACCATCAACCCATAAAGCCAGAATAATAGGGCTCAAAAACTAAACTGTCGTCAGGTATGATGCAGCGTCTGCAATAACTGTTTTCGGTCAGAACGCGCGTAGTTTCGGTAATCTATTCGAGCGATTCCAGATTTTCAGAGCTCCTATATTAAAAAAATCTAGAGCCGTAAGATATGGTGTAGAGTCTGCAAACACCACAACTAACACCATCACGTCAGAATGCACAAAAATTCTTCTAGACTCATTCACTAGCTTGAAGCCCTAAAACTGCTCTAACAGGTTGTATTCGGGAAGCAGAAAAGGACTTACACACGCAGGTTCAACTGGGAAAGTGAAAATGAGTGCTCTATTAAGAAAACGTGAGAAGTGCGCCTTTAACGCTACGCCCACAAAAATTGGTACCTGATGAAGCCGTGTTTCGAAAAAGAAGGTAGGATCTAGGTATAAACTGCTTATAGTAATCGATAAAATCTCTAGATTATACAAAACAAACATTTTAGGAACGTACAGTATTTGCCAAATAAATTTCAGAGAAAAAGGCCTGCAGAACCTGACCTACCCCGTTGTACCTCGGTGCCTACAGTGCTTCAGGTTCTTCACCTTGAACCCCCATCCAACCTCCACAAAAGCTATACCTAGACACTTCCCCTTCTCCTAGTTTAATACCTAAAGTTTTAAAACAAACAATCTGTAACCCATATCCAGTTTCCTTTCTCTCATCTAAAAGTAAATGGGTAACACGAAGAAGAAGAAAATCAAAACGAACATACAGAAACGAAAAGTACAAAATGAAGAAAATCGGTGCGAGAGAAAGGCGTTTCCCTCTCTGCCTTCGAAAAGGTACGTGAAGCTGTAACGCGGAAAGTAAACGTGCCGTAGTAGGGTGTATAATGATAGGTTACTGTAGTTTCTGCATGCCGTCTTCACAGCCCCCCGAAGAACAGATTTCGTTTTTCTCCTTTTGCCTTTCGAAACCAATTCCGAATCGTTGAATTTACTGGAGTTTTTTGAGAGGGAAGATCTGGAGGAGGAGGGGATGGAGAGGGGGAGAAGAATATCAGACAGATGGCAACAATCTGTTGGGTGTCTTGAAGCGGAAGAGTACATAAGAGTTTTTGGAAGTTTGGGATAGTATAAACGATGACGTAATTCTGTGAAACTGATCAGAGCCAATATTGGTTCTAGAGGTTCATTTGCAAGGAGTTTTGGAGCATTCAAAGCCACGTATAACATATCATGGTCCTAGGACTGATCCTGACCCCAGAATCTTGAGACATAATCATGATTCTGATTTCTGACAAGATCGTGCTTTCTAAGATCCAAAAGGGTCGAATAGTGGTTAGCATTAGACTTGCCTTAAAGGCACACCCAAATTTGAAAAAGGTTACTTCGGGTATAGGATAAGGAGCAGTGCATTGCAAGAGCTAGCAGGATGAGTGGTGCAGAACCATATTTTTTGTCGATCGCATCAAAAAAGCTGTGAGCTTACCTTGAAGAAGCATAACCATTTTTATGGGAATCATATCATCCAAGTTCAAAACAGTACTGTACTTCTCGAAAAATTTGTCCAAGAAAGTATTCCGGTCAGATAAAAATATGAAACTAATCGAATAGCTTCTAGGTAGTAGTTCTTGATTTTTTGGAAAAGGGGCCTTAATTTGAACCGTTTCGTAATCCTTCGATATTCCGTGGCGAGACCCACTATGTGCCTTTAAGGTGAATAAATGCTTTGTTTAATTTGAAGATTTTTACCATGATGATAGAATGTAAAATAATTAAAGAACTCAAAAAGTTGGAAAAAATTACTTTTGAGCCAGTTCAATTCCCTTGGAAGCTCAAAACTCGAAAATTTACTGTGGGAATACTGTTAGAACTTCACCTAGATCCTGATTAATTCAACGGTGTCATTTGGAGCTCTAAAATGGGCTTTTTCGCGGTTTTGAATCCGTATTTTTCTAGCCTTACCCAGTCCAAATTAGAAAAAAGGAGTTTTCCGATAAATTTACAGTCAAAAAAATTTCAGACACTCAGTCAATTCCAAATTTGAAAAATTGCTTCTGAAAAATCTCATCTGGAATGACCCCAAAGCTGCAAAAATAGCAGCAAAAATATCAGTTCCTGAAGTGGAGATGCAGAGATACTCAATCACTTTTCCACCCTATTAACACATTAGAGTGTCAGAAAAGAAGGAAATGATGCTAATAGGTAGACAAAGATCACAGAGACCAAATTATTCACCGACTAGGTAAATCATGGACAGAGCAGAATTGAAAACTAGGGTTACTGAGCTCCTGAATCAATAGAAAATGAGCTTCTAGTCACAACTTTGTGATTCTAGGTCCAAACCAAAAGGCCATTAGTCTTCTAACAATCTTATCCTAAGCATTTCCGCAACATCTCTCTCCCATTCATAACACATACTTGTAAAAAGAACAAAAAAAAACATCTGCAGTCATTTTTTTGTCTTCCGACAAACCGAACATATCCCCAAACCCCACCGACACGAAGCTAATCGACTCTACCGAAAAACTTTGAGAGGAAATATTGTGGAAGACGAAGAGAATTAGACAACGACCAGTTGTCAGAAGGCATCAGAAGGCACTTGGAAGCCTACCGCTAGACAGTCTCCTTCCCTTCACACGCACCGCCTGTTCATTCCGACGACAACGCCCGTGAATTAGAATAATGAGAGAGTAGTGGTGGTTGAGGGTGCGAAGGAGTAGCAGTGACTCAATCGATGACCGAACTAATTGCGAAACAGTGCCGGTGGGGGTGTTGCAATATGCTTCGAAACAAGAAGTATGAGGATTCGGAGGGAGAAAGAAGAGGTAATTTGGTTGATGAAACGTTAGGAAGGGGGTGATTAGATGGATGGAGGATGAAGATGTGCTTTGAGTTTTAGACAATTAGGAACGGAAAAGGGCACTGTGTCTACTGATTAGCGAGGTGATGAACTGTGAAGTAATTGAGGGCTTCTAGAAAAAAATAGAAGAAATAGGAGACTACTGATTTTGAACCCCCAACCCTCTCCAAGTCAGGACAAAAAGGGAAGGTTTTTCTCACGTGGGTTAGGAAATTTCTATGAATTGGTGGCCTGAAAGTAGATGCTTCTGTGAGTGGATTCTGAAATTTCTAGCCCTCATTGAAGTCTGAGAGTCCGATAATCTTCATTTGAAAATCTGATCACGCCCCTTTTGTTTAATTCACTGTCGAAAAATCTAATTCAGATGAAGATTTTCAGACTTTCAGGCTCCAGTGAGGGCTGGAAATTTCAGAATCCACTCGCAGATGGATCTACTTTCAGGCCACCAATTTCTAGAAAATTCCTAACCCACGTGAGAAAAAAAATCTCTTGCAAAGTTGGAAAAATATTTCATTTACCTTGAAGGCGCAGCATTGGTTTTGCCACAAAAACTTTGGAAAAAAAAACAAAAATTTAGGCTGCTACGGGAATAGAAACTGCGTTGAAAATTTCTAAAACGAGTGCATTGACCATTACGTCACATGAACAAAGGCAAAATAAGAAAGAAGGTGTCAAATTTGTTGCGGTCGCTCTTTTTCTCTCGAAGCCCGGACGGATTTACCTAGACTGAACTCCATAGAAATGGGACAAACTACCAAATTCAGTGCTCCAAATGTGAACAAAGCAAGGCACATCCTGTGGGTCTCGCCACGAAAAAATATGTTACTGTAGGATCTTAGGCTTTTCGAAACGGTGCGAATTACGAGTTTTACGATGAACATTCTCCAGTTTTTAGTTCATTCGATAAATTCTCTTTTGTTTAAACTAGAGAAAACTACAGTAATAATTTGAATCGTGGTGAGACCTTCCTAAACACTATTGCCTGCTCCGTTAAGGATGACCATCCTTGGGTTACAGGTTGGGTCTTCTACCCTTTTTCAATTTTCGCTGACCTAAAATCCGAGCTTCCTGCTCTGCGGAGCACAAAAACGCCCCAGATTTGCCGAGATTTTTCCCCCTACCTCAAACAAAACAGCATATAGGAAACATCTTTTTTAACACCGCTAGACAAAATCCTTATAACTTTCCCCAATAATCGAAAACAATGCTAAAATAGGTTGAGTGGATTGAAAAGTAAACCTCAGAGACCCTCAGACATCAACCGAAATGAGATGAGTCGTCGGTTATATTCAAGAGAGAGAAATGAGTAAGAGGATGAGGATTCGAGTAAGTATAGGAAAAACACAAGGTCAGACTTCTTTGAAGTTTTTGAGAGGGGGAAAAAGGGTCGTTTCGAAGAGGTAAGAAGCGAAGAGGGATGATGGAGGATGGAGGAGAAGGCCTACTTTATTCATGTCGAGGACGATGATCTTCCCATTCTCGAGAGGAGGAAGAAAGTACACAAAGTAGTGGATTGAAATTTGCTTCTTTTCACAATTATGAACGGTTTTCGGGAAATGTGGACACTGCGCTCTAATAAGAATCACAGTTTCAGGAGTTCCTGAGGTTTTTGAGTTTTTTGACAGAGTTGACATCGAGTTTTGAAGTTGGAGAATAGTATTTTCAATAGTTGGGGATTAAATTTTGAGTTTGTGAATTAATAAAAGAAAAAAGAGAATAGCAAGAAGAAGAAGCTTTCTGGGGGAGAGAAGGTGTGACTGCCACCTACTCGGGTAGGGAAAATACAAAAACTCTGCGGGAGATTTGCCAATCCATCATTCTCTCCCTTCCTCTCTCGGTATCCTACTTGATTCGAAATTATTAGTTTTGTGAAATGAAACCATTGAAAAGGAGATAGGAGTAATGTGGTCTATGAGAGGTAAAAAGACCTTTTTGACAAAAAAACTGATAATGATGAAATTCAATTTTAAATATTTATTTTAATTATTATAATTGTACAAGAGATGGTTCAGTTCGAGTAGTATTCCACGTTTCTACCACTCCGTCAATTCCCCGCTAGCTATTCCAGTCTATTCCAGTTTAGGGGATTCTTGATTTTAGAAGGGACTCAAGCCAGGGGACGCAAGGAATAGGGGACTCTAAAAAACCAGAGGGGACTCAAGCCAGGGGACGCAAGAAATAGGGGACTCATAGAATGTCGAAAAAAAACAAGGGACTCAACAAGCGGCCAAAAAAAACGGAGGACTCAAAACATAACTCTGTTCAAACTGCTTCATTTGATCCAAAGAGTTGTGAAAACATCACTCTTCGAATCTTCATTTAAATAAAATTAGAAATAGAAAATCTGAAAAAAACTTCCTTTTTTCGAAAATCTCCACTTCCATTTTCACATCTATGATGCACCATCCAAATCCCTGATGCAAATGAAGTTTTCCGAACTTTCCATTTTATTGTATATCAATAAAGAGCTAAAAAGTGGTGTTTTCACAGAGTTTTAGATCAAATGAAGCACTTCGAACAGAGTTGTGTTTTTCAAGCCAAACTTCTAATTTGATCATCTTACAACATTTTTGACTCAAAAGGATCATTTTTTATATTCCAGCACATATATATTCCAGCTCATTTGTTTTGAGTCCCCCATTTTTTTTTGGACACTTGATGAGTCCCCTATTCCTTGCGTCCCCTGGCTTGAGTCCCTCGTTTTTTTTCGCCTTTCCTTGAGTCCCCTCTGGTTTTTTAGAGTCCCCTATTCCTTGCGTCCCCTGACTTGAGTCCCCTATTTAATTAAGAATCCCCTAAACTGGAATAGAGCCGTGAGGTTGATGTTATGGTTACGGACGATGGAGTCCCTATAATATCAGAAATCATGAAAAAAAACAGAATTACGCTCACCTTTCCAGCATATCTCCAACTTTGTTCTCGTATTTCAACCATTTTCCTGAGTCCGAGCAGTTGTGGGTGATTGCGAGGAAGATCTCATATGTTGGAATACCCTACAACAAACAAAATTGTATAAATCAAAACAAAGGAATCACAACTCCATCACTGAATGAAATCTACCTAGCAATCGCACACAACTGCTCGGACACAGGAGACTGGTTGAAATGCGAGAATAAAGTTAGAGTACGAACAAAGGGTGAGGAAATCTCTGTTCTTTTTTGTTCATAATTTCTGATATTGTAGAAACTTCATTGTCCGTAATTGGGAAGAAAAAGAAAAAGTCCAAGAAGAACAAGAAGAATGGTACAACAACGGGAAGCTTCGGAAGCACTGGAAGTTTTGGAACTACCAACACAACTGGAACTGCAACGACGAAGAAGGACAAGAAGAAAAAGAAGAAAGAGAAGAAGGAGAAGAAGGCAAAGAAGACGAAAAAGGGAAAGATTACCACTCAGACCAATACAGCAACCGCTTATTGAAGACTCTTACTTGATTCAATTACTTGTGATATTTACCCCAAATATTTGACTTCCTTTTTTGGTTTCGAATAAAATAAATAGTTTTTCAATATTGAATTTCCAAGTGTACTTTCGACTAGACTTTTTCTTCCGCTGGAAATTTACCTCTTTCAACCTCTGTTCAAGTTTGAGTTTTTCAACTAATTTCTGAGATTCGTCATTCATCAGTTTAATACAGTACATTTCATGGAACAATACTGAATTGAAAGGGGAGTTTTGTTTTATCTTCGCTAATGCGTTACAGCATGAGCCAGAGGTGCGGTTTCCCGATCTGGAAAGGGTCGCATGCACTCGCCTCCGCCAAAAGCAAGAAACGCTTCACACCTGCGGCAGATCGAGATGAACTTACTGGCGCGATATATTCATAGAACAAGTTTGAATCACGTAAGTATTTTTTCTTGCAACATTAAAAACCCAGTCACTCGGTGACCGGGTTAAAAACAGCGCATAAATAGCCGGTGAATTCCGGAAGAATCCATATTGGTTGGACGACTCTCCTCCAGTTTCAATCTTCAATGGCTTGCCGCTTCACCGTCATTGGTGCACTGCTCACCGTCTCCTTCGTCCTCTCATCGCCCATCGATTCTATTAAAGCCCATGTTTCGGGTGATATTATTTGTTCGAAACCATCGTTCCAATACAAAATGGTTGTCCTGGGTAGGTATTCAAGTCACGACCCTCGGTAGGTATTCAAGTCAATTGCTGCTATCTTATGGCTGAATTACAGCTTCCCAGATCATATACAGGAGTTCGGCTATTCTAGTTCTCCACAGTATTCTCTCGATTTCGCTGTTTCTGGCAGTGATGGAGATGTAAGTAATTTGTTCTGTGATATGAAGTTTTGTCTGTTGTAGGATGGTCCAAATTATGAAATCTACCTTGCATTCACCCACAACTGCTCGGACTCAGGAGACTGGTTGAAATACGAGAACAAAGTTGGAGTTATGAACAAAGGGTGAGGAAAACTCTATTTTTTTGTTCATAATTTCTGATATTATAGACACTCCACCGTCCGTAACCATACCATAAACCTCACCAATGCTAGCGGGGAGTTGACCAATGCCGGTTGGTAGACACTTCGAACATCTCCACTTCGACTGGACTACTCGAACTGCTGCTCATCTAGTGTAGTTATTGTAATAATGAAAATAAGTATTTTAAATTAATTCACTAATCTCCTTTGTAACAGTTTTCCCACTATCAGACCTTATTCTTGGAAAACAAAACTCATCTGTCATCTTCATCTCTCTCTCTCTCTCTTTCGTTCTACTCAAGAAATTTTATCGATCGGTTTTCTGCAGTACTCATCAGACACACTAAAAAAACTATTCGTTTCACCAAAACTTCGTTAGTGTTCCCAACTATTCCATTTTCTGTTTCTTGATAAATCCCTCAAATTTTCGATTAAACCGCCTACCGCATCTTGCCCTTCAACACTTCCGTGCACTTGAACTCTTTAGAGAAATCAATTTGATCGTAGTTTCGATGGAAATAATACGGATAAATGTCCCCCTCTGTGACGCCTATGTCCATGTTATGCTTTCTATATTGTTCGGCAGCATCATTGTACTGAAGCGGCAACAAATTCTTGTCTTCAAAACATGTTTCACCTGGAACTATTTTTTTCGAGACTGGCATTATACTTCTGAAAATTATATACTCAAGTTTGTATTAAATGCGCATTGAATATATTCGATTCCTTCCTACTTTGCTACTCTCTTGCGATCCTTATTGAGCTCATTCGGAAACTTCTTCTGCTCATCTGCACTCAATCCACGTTCCACACGAGGTCCATGGGATTCAATGGAAAGGATGATGATGATTGGAGTTGCCAGACAATATTTAATCTGATGTCGTTGTCCAATAAGTTGTTGATGAATAACTTAGAATTCAGAGAAATTTTTGATATATGTATGTAAGGAACTGATAAGATCTAATCTGATTGTTCTATTTCTACCTTCTCTATTAAAACAGGGTTTCATAGGGTATGACATTTTGTGGGCGGAGCTTTAAAGACGCATGTCCAATTTTTCACACTTCTATTTTTCCCAACTTTAGATAACTACAGTTGTCGAATAGTTTACTTTCTGGAAGAAGTATTGTGGAAAACTTCGTGCAATTTCTCGGAAATTTAGAAAACGAGAGAGCGCCCTGAAGCAGAAATTCCCCTCCTAGGGGCACCAACTCCCAAGATTTGTGCTGCGAAAACGACTAATAAACTATTTCAAAGAAAATTGACATCATGTCCGCTGTGTGGGAATGCTCTTGTTCTAGCCGATGATCTCAATCGTCACCTTTTTTAATTTCTAGTTTTTCACTACTTATGTTTAGCTCTGGGTCTAGGCACTGACCACTTTTTGTACCGTCAATAAGAAAATCAAGAGTTTCAAAATACACATTTCATTCCATATTCTCAAATATACAATACCAAGAATAGAAAAATAATTAGATTTCCATTTCCAGCTCCAGATCCAGCAACAACTCCAAGAATATCTCCATACTTATTCGGTGATAGTGCTTCAGTTCCGTTCATTCTTTTCCACTTTAACTCCTGTGTCTCACTGCTTCCTAACAAACACAAGCCATAGTATTCAATTGTTGTTCCCTCTAATTCTGGTGGCCCATCGTTCTTCTTATTGATTAAAACTTCCGTGCACTTGGCCGTTTTGGAGCAACCAATTTTATCGTAGTATGAGTGGAAATAAGAGTTATAAATGTTTCCTTCGAATGTCGCCATTTTATGCTTCCACAATTTTTCAGCACCATCATTGATTCGAAGCGGCATCTGCTGTTTGTGATCCAAACAAGTTTTACCAGAAACGATTTTTTCTTCAAGACTGGCATCATACTCCTGAAAGTTGTATGTTTCGATTTGCTTTGGAGAATCATCGTGATAACTAGTGTACAATAGAAAACATACCACCGGCACAAACGGGAATCCACTTTTATTTGCAACGCTGTCGCGATCCTTATTAAGAGTCAATCTGTGAAATTAGTGAGCATGGCATAACTGAGCATGTCACACATCGGTCAAACTGATTCGATCAAGTTGATATTTTAAATGGTAGGTACCTGGGATGGTCTAAGTACAAAACCACTTACTCTGATAGGCTCCGCCCCCTTTGACTAGGAGAAAAAATGGTGACAAGTGAAAATTGAAAAATTTTTAATTTTTCAGATAGGTTCCAAAACTTTTCAGAATATGAAAACTGATATGTTTTTGAATATTTTTCATGTTGGAAACTTTTTTCCAACTCGTCGCCATGTACCCAAAAAATCCATTTGAAAATTTTTTTTCGATTTTTTCCGGTTCCCCGAAAATTTTATTATATAATTCAGTCGAGATTTTTGTATAATTTTCATTCACTTTAGACCGTCCATCCACCCCCAAATTATTAGGACCAAAATCAAAAACCTTTTTTTTCTATATGGCAAAATGTGTGTTTTTTCACTGAAAATCCATGATACCCCCCCTGTGGTGAAAAATGTGATGGTCTCGGATCTGGCTGATATTTCATTTTTTAGTTACTCTTATGGAGACCTTTCAGCTCCCAAAATATGAGCTTCTGTTGTTCCGATTTGTTTGAGTACGAATACCAGCCTAAATCAAGCCATTTGATCCCTTCTGATATCACCCTTTATTTCGAATGTTTTGGCTTTGGGTGCCTATAACTCTGAAACGGTTGTAGCTGTTAAAAAACGATGTACTGACAAAATGCAGGTAACAACATACTAAACCAATCTTCAGTTGATCACTTTTCCCCAATGTGAACGGTTTTCGAGATACAAGCTGTCCGCTACAA
>GL379805.1:559115-614572 GCA_000143925.2 Caenorhabditis brenneri
GAATTAGACCATTTTCAGAGGATTTGTTGTTTTCTCAAATCAAGAAAGGTAGTCACCGCGAAGAAGAAGAGTCATGTTTGTTGTTTTCGACGAACCTTCATCAACATATGGTTTCAGAGTTGACTTCGTCAGTATTCGTACTGTACACTTAAGTAATATTGATGTCTGATCATAGTTAGTGATATCCATCATTTATGGGAAATGCGATCCCTGTACCTAAATGTGAAAAACTACAGTATTCATCATCAGTCTTTATGATTTTTATTCAGATGATATTTCTCAATTGTGGCATATCCTTATAAAGATAATCTCTATTTGAACGCTCAAAACCATTCGAACGGTTTTCCAGATTCCAGGCATTCGCTACCAAAATTAGCCAACGTTAGCAAAGGCTTCATTTGTACCGTACAGCCTGTATCTTGAAAAACGTTCACATTGGAAAAAAGTGATCAACTGAAGATTAGTTTAATATGTCGTTACCTACATTTTGTCAGTACATAGTTTTTTAACAGCTACAACCGTTTCAGAGTTATAGGCACCCAAAACCAAAACATTCGAAATGAAGGGTGTTATCAGAAGGGACCGAATGGCTTGATTTAGGCTGGTATTCGTACTCAAACAAATCGGAACGACAGAAGCTCATATTTTGGGATCTGAAAGGTCTCCATAAGAGTAACTAAAAAATGAAATATCAGCCAGATCCGAGACCATCACATTTTTCACCACAGGGGGGGTATCATGGATTTTCAGTGAAAAAACACACATTTTGCCATATAGAAAAAAAAGGTTTTTGATTTTGGTCCTAATAATTTGGGGGTGGATGGACGGTCTAAAGTGAATGAAAATTTTACAAAAATCTCGACTGAATTATATAATAAAATTTTCGGGGAACCGGAAAAAATCGAAAAAAAAATTTTCAAATGGATTTTTTGGGTACATGGCGACGAGTTGGAAAAAAGTTTCCAACATGAAAAATATTCAAAAACATATCAGTTTTCATATTCTGAAAAGTTTTGGAACCTATCTGAAAAATTAAAAATTTTTCAATTTTCACTTGTCACCATTTTTTCTCCTAGTCAAAGGGGGCGGAGCCTATCAGAGTAAGTGGTTTTGTACTTAGACCATCCCAGGTACCCACCATTTAAAATATCAACTTGATCGAATCAGTTTGACCGATGTGTGACATGGCCTGATCAGTGCTTTGGTGGATTCACTCTTAAGCGCTTCCAGGAATTTCTTCTTCTCATCTGCACTCAATCCACTTTCACACGAGTTGCATGGGCTCCAATGAAAATGAAGCTGATGAGGAGAATTGTCAGTTTCATTGACATTTCTAAAGTTGTTGTCCAATAAATTATTGATGAATAACTGAGTATTCGGAAAAATTGTTTGATAGGAAAATGGTTGGATCTTATCAGATTGTTCTACTTTTTTTAAAGAAAGATCACGCTCAACAAAAAATCATTCTGTTCTAATTTTTGGAAATTTAAGAGAAACCAAAGTTTCCATAATTACGTGCACGATTCAAAAAATCATTCCACATCACCAGATCCGCATCATTTGTGAAACATCACTGTTGTTTGATATTCCCAAGTTTCACAATGCATTTTCTATTTTTATCCCTTTTGTACATATTTCCGTCACTGATTGTTAGTTTCTCACCCAATTTCTGCGTCAGAAACCTTTTTCGCAAAAAGTTATCCGACGTCAAAAAAGGTTTCTTATCCTTTCGCTCCAGTTAACAATTAGATTATTCTCTCATACACACACACCTTCTTCCCCTTATATATTTCCATCTGCTTCTTCTTTTTCCCTTCAAAAAGAAAGAAAAAAAAAGAGAGAGAGCAACATAATTCAGTCGTTTTTCCCTTTTTCTTTTCGAGTTGTCAAGGGAAACACACTCTCTTTTTCTCTCTTTTCCTTCCTTTTTTCTCTCTTTTTTTCCTCTTCTTTCTTTCTTGCTTCTCATGAATTTCGACATAAAAACTACGTGCTAACACATCTCTTCCTTTCTCCATTGATTTCTCTTTTTTTTCAGAAAAATGAAATGACAGAGGAGGAGGAAGATCATCTCCTTCTTGACTCTTTATCCGGATTCCGGCTAGGAGATCCGTCGTTTGCCAAAACTGAATGCGAATTGTTGGCTAGATTTTTGTGGGTTTTACAGATAAAAATGGCAAAAAATATCGGAATGAAAGTTACAGAGAAGAGCAACAGGAGAGCCGATTAGACAGCTTATCGCTTCATGTTTTGTGCACGGATTTGATTAGAAATCGGATTTGCGGGAGGTTAGTTTTGAGGATGAGGGGACGTAGGGGTAGGGAAAGGGTAGAAAAATTCAAATTTCTCAAAAGGATTATGTGTTCAATGCTAAACAATTTATCTGAATCCAGAGTTGTCGGATTCAGGGCCCGAGTTCAAATAAGATTTTTAAAACTTTCTTCGAAAAATTATCAAATTATGTACAAGAAGAATATAATGTCAGAGCACAAAGTAAGCGTTTTCCTTCCAATTTCGTCAAGTTTTGGCGTCAGTAGCCTGGCCTAAGAGCAAAGCAATTGAATTCAGGTTTTGACCCGGCTTGAGACAACTGTGCCTATATTCAAATATTTGAAAAAAATTCATGGAATTTTCGTTTCAAATGGTTTTCTAACGCAATTTTAATAGCGTTTTTCAAATTTTTCCCATGAAGGTTACCTCAGTTTCACCTTCTTTTTTCTTCACCCAATCTTTCATTTCCCTCCGTTTTCCAGAGAATTCATCGGAAGTCGTCCCGCCCGGAAATGGATTTTCCTCATCTTCCGTCTGGCTCGAGCTCTTTTCAGAGACAAATCGAGAATCGCCACCTTTCATTCAATCAATTTACACGCGAACTTTGTCCAGACTTTTCAATTCATTGCTACTCGATTCATAAATAATGAACACGATTGGAATGTGACAGTTGTCAATTGTTTGAGTGGGTTTTTGCATTTTTTTGAATTGGTATATTTTTTGAAACTGATGTAACCCGAAAACTAATTGAAAAACATTCAAATGTTCGGTTTTGGACCTTAATCGTTTGAATATATTCTCTTTTCTAATATTTTGCTATTCAGATGTAACCCAAAAACTAATCGACAACGGAGAAAATGCGCAAAAATTCGTGGAATGTAATCTGGAAGACGGCGTGTTGATGTTACTGGCGACAAGGCAAATGACGGTTCTTCAGCATTCTTTGGAGGTTTTCGAGATAAAAGATTTCAATTCTAAAGATATTTTTTGATTAAGATTCTCGGGAGACTCTCTGATTGGTCGTTGAGCTGTCGGGAGAGTCTGTGTGCATCGAATACGATTGATGTCTGTCTACAACTGATTCCCGATGGGGATATTTTGACACAAAAGTGGGTTAAGAGAGGTTGATAGGATGAAGGAAAACAGAAAATTGAACTTGTCGTAATATATAGTGCCGAGTCTGCAAACACCGCAGCTAACAGTGTATGCAATCTGACGTGATGGTGTTACTTGTGGTGTTCACAGATCAGGCACCATACCTTACGACAATTCAGTTATAGAAAGCATTGCCGTAAAATTTGTGCGAACATCACGTCTAACATCGTCTCGCTAACCTATTTCAAAAGTTTCTGCAATTTGACGTGGTATTGGCTGTAGTGTTTACAGAATCGGTATTCTACTTTACGACAATTCAGTTTCAAAGAGCGATCTACCATAACCCCTTCTTCCTCCCCTACCCCAATCAATTTCCAGACTATGCATCAGTCTCCTCCGTATCCTATCCTCCGAAGAGCAAGCCCGTGAACAAATCCGAATCTACGATGGTGTCCCCACCCTCCTCGGTCTTCTCTCCATCAAAAACTCTCGTCTCCAATGGCACGTCGCCTGGACCCTGGCTCATCTAGCCGAACAACACGAAACGTCTCTAGAGATTGCTCAATTGGGTGGAATCAGTCTCATATTTGCAGCTATTTCAAATCCAAAACCACCTGGAAAAGCAGTTGGAGATTGGGTTGCTATGCTCAACGGGCTGACTGCTCTACTGGCACAATTAGCCCAGGCGAGTAGTAATCAGCAATTGATGTCGAATGCAAATGGAGTGTATATTCTGGGGAAGCTGCTGGCGATAAGGAAGAGTGTACAGACTGAAGAACCAATTGATTCATGGCACTTACTGCAGTGTTCGATATTTCGAGCGTTAAGATTGATGTATACATTTGAGAGGTCCAGGCAGCTGATCAAGAAAGTTCTTCCGACGGAGATTTTCGAAAAGTTTGTCGATGTCGGGAATTATAACAATTTATTGAACGATTATGATGAGATTGCAAGCATGTATGATGCTCTTATTGTAAGTTTTGTGAATTTTCCAGGTGACTGGATAGGAAAGTACGCAACTTGTCGTAAAATGTGGTGCATACAGTCTGTTGACCATAAAAAAGTAGGAAAAAATGATATAAGACGTTTTTTCGAATCCATTACCGACTGGGCCTTTAGTACAAAATGCAACTAATACCATATCTCGGTTAGCAATAAAGATAGCGTAAAGTTGTTAACTAGTGAACTGCTCAAAATAAAATTTCACAAATTTCACCAGTTGACAACTTGTGTCTATCGTTTCTAGGTATGGATTTATGGAAAAAAATTGCAAACTTTCGGACCAGGGTAGACTGTGCCAGTGTGCCCCATAGATCTTTTTGTGAGCCCCAAATTGGTCAGAGTCCTGCTAAACCTCCTTACTTGTAGAAAAATAACTCTCAACAAAACCATTTTCAGGAAGAAAACATTGAGATCATGAAGGACTGGGAAAGTGTAAATGAACGAAGACAGGCGGTTGGAGAAGTTGGCGAGTATGAACTCCTGGATCAACTAGGTGCAGGAGCCTTCGGATGTGTGTACACAGTCCGAAAAAAAGCACAAAGTCACTCTGAAAACCCCGCCAAACTATTTGCTCTCAAAGAAATCTTCATGACAAATCTCAACAATGATCGAGAATCGGACAAAAGCTTTGGTGATATGATAAGTGAAGTAAAGATCATAAAGCAACAATTACGGCATCCGAATATTGTTCGGTATCGGAGGATATTTGTGGAGAATCATCGATTGTATATTGTAATGGATTTGATTCAAGGGTGTTCACTTCGGGATTTGATTATAACGATGAAAGAGAAGAAAGGGAATTTTGAGGAGAAGAAGATTTGGGCGATGGTTGTGCAGGTGAGATTCCGTTTACCTTAAAGGCGCAGAGTGAGTCTCACCACGGAAAAGCTCGTGCTGTCCTTTCAGA
Source organism: Caenorhabditis brenneri (assembly GCA_000143925.2). Lineage (NCBI taxonomy): Eukaryota > Metazoa > Nematoda > Chromadorea > Rhabditida > Rhabditidae > Caenorhabditis > Caenorhabditis brenneri. The sequence continues at coordinate 564,391 of GL379805.1, forward strand.
CTTTTTGATCTTTGTACAAGATGTTCGAGGGGTTTCCAGTACTTTTAAACGCCGTTGTTAGACCTGATCAAAAATTGGTCGTAAGTTAGTTCTGAGCAACATAGTTAATTCAAAAAGCATCCAGATCGGTTTAAAGACGCCTCCAAAATTTCAAAATCTGACGGCATACGAGTGACAGAAGCCACTTATAACCACCTATAACTACCTCTAAATTCCCACTTTTTCCAGATGATGCTGGCCCTTCGCTACCTGCACAAAGAAAAACAAATAGTTCATCGAGACCTAAAACCCAATAACATAATGATGACAACAGATGAACGTGTCGTCATCACCGACTTCGGATTGGCCAAACAAAAAGGTCCGGAATACTTGAAATCAGCAGCGGGTACCATTATTTATAGTTGTCCAGAAATTGTACAGAATTTACCTTATGGAGAGAAGGCAGATATTTGGTCGTTTGGTGAGTCATCAGCTGCAGGATTTGTGAAACGAATTGAAGGTTTAGGGTGTTGTATATATGAAATGTGTCAATTGAAACCTGTATTCCATTCAACCAATATGCTAACTCTCGCAATGCAAATAGTCGAAGCGAAATATGATCCGTTAGATGAAATGTGGAGTGAAGATCTCCGTTCTCTTATTACTTCTTGCCTGGCACCAGACCCCGGGGAACGTCCGGATATCCTGAAGGTTTCTGGGATGTGTGGATCCCGGCTTCTGGAGTATTTGGATGATGTGGCACGACAACAAGCGAGTACTTCGGATATGACAGCTTCGTTTTCTAGTTATAACAATACGAAGTTTGATGAGTCACCATCATCATTGAATAGCTCGACAAGCTCTTATAAGAGACCGGGGAGGTCAAAGAACCCTTCGGTTACTGGATTGCTGCCACCGATAAATCCGGCACCGCGTAAGTTTTTTTCCGAAAAAAAAAGAAAAAAAAAGATTCTGCCCCAGTGGGGGTTGAACCCGCGATGGAAATTTCCAAAACAGCAGCGCTAGCCGCTAGGCCAAGAGATCAATAATTAAAATGAAAGAGGGGGCATAGACAATAATGCGGCTTCTCTTTTTTTCCAAAGCCGGTGGCGGATTCTAGAAGAAAAGCAAAAGACTGAACATGACTACAGTAATCTCTCAAGTCGTGGTGAGACCCACTACCTAAAAAAAGTAAAAAAAAAAACAATAAATGACCCCACTGTGGTTTGAACCAGTGATGAAAATTTCAAAAACAACAGCGCTATCCACTAGGCTACTTGTACCAGAACTTTATCGCCTTATCTCAATTTTCCAGGTCGAAATCACTCAATGTCAGCTGGAGAAACTCCACGTGCTCTATCAGTCAGTATAGTCCCACTCCCTCGAATCACCGACAAATACAGTATGATGTTCCCATCTGCTCCATCCGCTATTCCAAATCGTCGTCGAGTGCAAACCTGCTCCACTGAACATCCCGCAAGAAGTTCTTCTTCAACTGATCTGAAAGTGAATAAACAATCCGATGGTTTAACAGTCAGTAGCAATGTCCTTCGACAAATTCAAGACCCGGTTCTGACGATTTTGAATCAAATCCATCGGATTCTAGTGGTGACTGACAAGGAGACAATTTCAACATCGATGAATCATCAGAGAAGACTTGTTGAAATGTTTCGAAAGAACTTACTTGGTCGGGATAATGACACACTTCAAATGAAGACTCATTTGAGGAAACTGGCTGCTGAGTCTCCAGAAGAAATCAATATGAATTTGGGATTCTCGGATTTTCGACCGGTTCTAGTACAATCTCATATAAACGGATATCAGAAAGGTTTGTGTTTTTTCTGAACTCCTAGACATGCCCTTATATTCAAATCGCAGACCAAAAAGTGACACGAATCACCTATGAACAATTGTCGGCGTGCATTGAATGTCTTCTAGCAGAGAATCCACCGGTGAACAAATGATTTCTTTTTTTGCTTTTTTGCTTCTTCTTCCCCTCTCTATAAATAAAACTTTTATCGTATTTTGTGAGCCACCAGACTTTGTGAGCAGTCAGAAGTCATACTTTCAACATATGGAGCAACCCCGTGAAATTTCGAAAAAAAAACGGAGCAGAGCAAGAACAGGTGTCTAAATAGACCCAAAAAAGTGGGGGGATGAGAGTCTCGCAAAAAAATAAATTCCCCTCACTGTTGGCACAAACCGATTCCCCCTTCTTCTTCTTCCTCGTTTCGACGTGGGTGCCCCCTAAAGAAATCATGATTCGACTTATTTTTCTAGTTTTGGATTGTTTGGTGATATCAGGTAATTGGTATTATGATAAGCTATGGGGCTAAAAAATGGAGAAGGAGCGGTGGGGATTTGCAGAGGCTAAGAAAGAAAATAGTGTAATCTAAATTCGCAAGAAGAAGTAGATGCTAGCAGTTAGAATCGTGTATTGGCTAACAAGCGAATGTTTTTCTCACGTGTGTCTGGAATTTTCTATAAGTTGGTTGTCTGAAAACAGATGTATCTGTGAACGGATTTTGAAATTTCTAGCCCTCACTGGAGCCTCAGAGTCTGGAAACCTCATTCTGAAAGTATATTGACAGTGCATTGAAAATCTAAGAGCGGGTCAGATTTTCAGAGTAAGATTTCCAAACTTTCAGACGCCAGTGAGGGCTAAAAATTTCAGAATCCAATCACAAGGACAGCTACTTTCGGACCATCAATTTATAGAAAATTCCAAACCCTCGTGAGAAAAACGTTCCCTTACTTCCTGGCAGCCCGAGAAATTTTTAACAGACTTTTGTGAAGTCTAAAAGATTTCGGATTCCAATTCCATGGGATATAGGCCGTTTGGGTCATGAAACGGAGAAATATTGGCTTTAATCTTGACTAATCGCATAGAATTCAGTCAGCTTCTAATGAAAGAGCCCTCAAAATGAGCCAGGTCTGGTTGAAATCTGAATTTTGTCGGTCCTTTCCTCCCCGTAATTTTGCAAGTATGCCTAAAACAAGCAGGGCTCAAAAATGCTCACAGGCATGGTCCTTTGAAAGTCCATATTGAGAATTTTCTTGATATTTTTGGGAATAAAAAAAACTGAAAATCGATCCGAAACTTGTTTTTTTTAACTGTTCGCTTGAGGGTTTCAGGTCTGATAGTATTGGCTCACATCTTTGCCAAGAATTTTCAAACCGGTCTGTAGAAGTTCTTCAGGAATTAGGGATGTTCGAAGCTATCTCTTTTTTTTGACGAACTCAGTTCCCTCCTAACAAAAACCCCTATATTTTCAGTGCTATCCCAATGCCCTCCCGGACTGAGTCCTCTCTTCTCCAACAACAATTTCAATCAGCCACTTGTAAGCTCCTTTTCTCTTGCCCATCGCCCTTTCTTACCTCCACTTCCAGACCTGCACTCCACAAGACTCCTGCAGCTGCTTTTCTCAATCTGGAACCACTCGATATGGAACTCTTTGCCAGTATGCCAGCACCTATAACAACTATATTTGCTGTTATTCAACGAATACACGTGGGTTTCTTATTCCAAAAAAAACACTTTTTTTAAATTCAGAATGCGGATCCAACTCGAGTCCTCAAATCAATGCAAACGGACAAACTGTCTCGTGCTCCATGAATTCGAATTGTGCATCTGGATACACTTGTAACAATGGAGTGTGCTGCCCAAATACTTCTTCAAGTACGGTTTCACCTATTATGGGTTCTAGCTTATTATCATGTTTTCCAGACACCTGCAACAATTCTGGCGGTAACAATGGATGTCTAACCGGTCAAGTCTTGGTTAACGGACAATGTTACAACTCGGTGAACATTGGATCTGCATGCCAACGAACTGAACAATGTACTGGAGGATCCCAGTGTCAAAACTCCATCTGCCAGTGTATGACTGGTTATGTGAATGTGAATCAGCAGTGTATCATCAGTAATGGAGTGAATTGTCCGTTGGGAACTGTTTCCTATCAATATCAATGCATTACTTTGGCATCTCCAGGACAGAATTGTCAGACTTCTTCTCAGTGTATTGATAACTCTGTCTGTAACAATGCAGTGTGCACTTGTAATAATAATTAGTGAGTTTTTTGGGGGCGGGGCGGAGTAGGTAAACTGGGATTGTCAGGTTGAAGGTTTGTGTCTTTAGAACGGTTTTTTCTGGATTCAATTCCAGAAATTCAATTTCAAATTAAAACCCGATACGAGCAAGAGAACCGGGTTCAGGGTTGAAGAAAAAATAGGTTTTTCAAATATTTTCAAAAACGAAAATGATGGTTGAAAAAATTAGTTTTTACAAAAACGATGACTTGCATCGTTCTGAAAAATGAAAGTTTCATATCGAAGTCCTATTCGTGGCGAGACCCACCCTGCACCTTTAAGGTTGCTCACTATGTGTAAAATCACATGGGACACCGTATAAAGATTACAAATAATGGATGAATGTTTTTTCGGAGGAAACAAATGAAAATTGGAAAATTTGAAAATTGAAAATAAGAAAAAATTGGATAGAGTCCCCCAAGCTCCCCACTTTGAAGCGTCATATCTTGATCACTATTTGAGCTATCAGAAAGTTGTCAACTGAGGAAAAGTGTAAAAGTGCTTCAAAAACAAGTTTTTAGTTGACAACTTTTCGGTATCTCTACTCCCAATCGTGATATACGGCTCCAAGCAGAAGGTTCCCCAGAGTACGTAAGGGAACGGATTTCTTGAGATTGAAGCACTATATCGCGGGTGCTTGAAGAGATACCGAAAAGTTGTCAACTAGTGAAATATTTAAAATTAAATAATAAGCATTTTATTAGTCGACAGCTTTTTCATAGCTCAGCTAGAAATCAAGATATGATTCTGCAAAAAAAGGCACCTTTTTCAATTAGCACACTTCCTTATAAAACGTTCAAACCCATCTCTAGATTCTCTATTTTCCAGTCAACTGGTCTACGGATACTGTGTCCCATTCTCCAACGGAAACTGTCAAAACACCCAAACCCTCGTCAACAATCAATGCGTCTTGTACTCCATCGTCGGCGAGACTTGCATCGCAAATCAGCAATGTGTGGGCGGAGCCATCTGCAATTCAGGCACCTGTCGTTGCCAGTCTGGAGCCACGGCAATGTATGGATACTGTATCAGCTCCTCCTCGACTTCTTGCAATTCCAACCAAGTCTCCATTAATGGAATGTGTTATAACACAGTGCAAGTCGGTGGTTCATGCTCCTTCTCTCAACAGTGTCTCAATCAAGCCGTCTGTACAAACAGTATCTGTGTCTCCTCGTTCTGTAATATTCAGTGTAACTCGAATCAGGTGAGCCTTCCTTCTCTCTCTCTCTCTCTCTCTCTCTCTCTCTCTCTCTCTCAATGATCTTTTGCTTGCTTGCAGGTGTGCATTTCCAACCAATGCTATAGCTATGTGTCCGTCGGTTCACAGTGCGTGGGGTCTCAACAGTGCCTGTCGAATTCCCAATGCACGAATGGTATTTGTCAGTGTCCACAGGGAACTCAACTCGTCAATGGAGTGTGCACATCCAATAACAATAATAATAACGGATGTCAAAATAATCAGGTGCGTGTTTTTTTTCAATGTGGTTTGAGCAAATAGAGGATTAGGGCTTCAAAATACATTCGAAAATCGTGATCGTAATGTTTGAAAATTCCGGAAATCGAAAGATTAGAATAGGGGTTTCGAGAAATCTATAATTATAGAAGCCTGGGAAAGTTGATTTAGGGCGAGTTTGGGCACGTGCTAGAGAGTCAAAAATGTTTCCACTTCTCTAAAAAGTTCTCAGTTTATCAAACATAGCTCGAACTTCATTTTTGTTATTGACAAATTTTTTGTGCAACCACTTTCCAGGCAGATATGGCTCGTAAAAAAACTAGTGCTCATTGTTTGTAGAAAGTTTTGCGATTCTTACGCTTCTCTGTTGTACGAGCTCTATCTGGAAGATGGTTGCACAGAAAAGTTGTCAACTACTGAAAAAAAGTTAGCCATGTTTGATAAACTCAAAACCTACGACATTCCAGATTTTCTACAGCAATCAATGCTGGAACACTGTATCCATTGGCTCTCAATGCACCATCACCCAACAATGCCTTGGAAACTCTCAGTGCTTGAATAACTTCTGTCAGTGTCCATCTGGATCCAACAATGTGAACGGTTTCTGTCAAGGAGGATCGAATGGGCAATGTAACTCTAATCAGGTGAGATACTCGGTCTGTTCAAAAGATACTCGTAGGTTCAAGAAGTTTGCACATTGTCAGTTCTCAGGTTTATGCCGATTTTATATCATTTCTGAGAAATATTTTCAGATCATTCAGTTCCTCATTCCTCTTGTTCAATATTTCTTCAGGTCTTCTACAACGGACAATGTTACAACACCGTCTCCATTGGCTCCCAATGTACCATCACCCAACAATGTCTCGGAAACTCTCAGTGTTTGAACAACTTCTGTCAGTGTCCATCCGGATCCAACAATGTGAACGGATTCTGTCAAGGAGGATCAAATGGAAACTGCAATTCCAATCAGGTAACTTACTTTTTGAGGGAGTTCTAGTTTTTAAAAAGTTGAGAATTTTGATCATCTGGGAGCTCGAAAAGCTTAAGCATAGTGAAATCAGATTCATAATCTACGAAAAATGAGGATTCTAGCCAGTAATTAGTAACCCAGGCCTAACCAATATCCTTAACCAGTCAGTGACCTAGACTCATAATTCTTCAGATTTCCTACAATGGACAATGCTTCAACACTGTCTCCATCGGCTCCCAATGCATGATCACTCAACAATGTCTTGGAAACTCTCAATGTATCAATTCCTTCTGTCAGTGTCCATCTGGATCCAACAATGTCAACGGATTCTGTCAGGGAGGATCAAATGGACAATGTAATTCTAATCAGGTGAGCCACTATTATCTTAGAAGTATTGAGAAAAAAACAGTTCGAGTACTACTAAACTCTAAACCGTAAAAGTAACAAATTAGGTGTTGTACAATGGTCAATGTTACAACACGGTATCGATTGGCAACCGTTGCACAATCACTCAACAGTGTCTCGGTAACTCGCAATGCTTGAATTCGATTTGTGCATGCCCATCGGGCACCAATAATAACAATGGATTCTGTCAGGGGACAAGCACGAGTTGTAACTCGAATCAAGTTAGTAAATGATTAATTGTGTTGTTATGGTAGTGGGAGCAAGGTGTTAGAGCAGGAGTGATTTTTAAGGAAGGGTCTTGAAATGACTTCATGTATTCGATTGAAGCAGTAGTATTTATTTCAAATGTGCAGCTAGGAACGTAAATCTACATTCTGAAAACAACGACTTCACTTCGTTTGATCAGTCAATAAGAGCTTTTCAAAATAATAGTCAACGCTTGCTGAAGACGCTTCACGACAAGGGCGATGAGTTTAGTCTGACCTGATTTCTTTCTAAAACCTTCCCGTAAAACTTCAAGCGTCCGAAAACAACCATCAAGTTGAATTCTGTTTTCGGAGTCGGCTTATGTTCACAAAATTGACCGTTTCTAGTGTTAAAATTAGCACAAAGACCTTTTTTTCAAATGTTGTTGAATGAAAAACTTTTTTAAAAGTCAGTGCTAATGATTGCACTAAAAACGATCAGTTTTGTGAACATGTCTCATTTCGTAGCTTCACAATAATCCCTGATCAGTCCTTAATAGGAATTCTCCATAACAACACATAACTGCTTTGCTTCATAATTTTCTGTTTGCTTTTAATTTTAAAATGCTCAAACAATTCAGTTCTAATGCTTTGGCATGTTTCAACAACAGGTGCTTTTGAAAATGTAACCTTTTATTATGCGGTTATTCCCGAACAAAAAATGGCACTATAATTCAATTATAATGGTGTTTTTATGCAATAGAGTGCCACAAAAGTTGAATTAAAGTTTCATTTTTTGTTTGTGAATAACCGCATTATCAATGAACTTGCAGGTTCTTTTCAACGGACAATGCTACAACACCGTCTCAATTGGCTCCCAATGCACTGTCACTCAACAGTGTCTTGGCAACTCCCAATGCGTGAATTCCTTCTGTCAATGTCCATCTGGCACAAGTAATGTCAACAACTTCTGCTCCACAACCAACACTGCGAATCTGTGCTCCGCTGGACAAACGGTTCAATTGGACAATACGAATCAACCAATCAATTGTCTAGTTTCCACGTGTCCTACCAACTCGTTCTGTCAGTATTCCGCCAGTGGACAGAGATATGTCTGCTGTCGAAGTACATCGGGAAAGAAGAAGTAGAAAAAGTCAGCTGAGACTCGAATCAGATTTTAAGACGAATCCTTAATAATAAAGTCACAAAAAAGTTAACATTAACATTTTATTCAAACATTATCTTCATTAATCCACAATTTTGATGGTATTATATGAATTTTAGCTTCGTATAGACGGTGTCTCGACTACAGAAATTTGACAGAGTATGTATAGAATTTGTATTAGTATGAAGGGGAAGAAGGAAGAAGAAAGAAGAACAAAATGATGGAGGGGGAGAAATGAAAAAAAACGGCTAGACGACAGTTTCTACCTTTGTGTGTGAACAGAAGAATGTGGATGAAAATGTGATTAATCATCGGGGTGGATGGGTAAAGAGAGGAATATCTGTCGCGGTCCGGCCGCTTGTGAAGGAGAATGTGTGAGAAGTGAATAAGGGAAAGGGGAAGAGAGAGCTCTAATTACAACGGACTGATATCTTTTTTAGGAGAACCAGCTCGATTTTTTTGTTGGAAGCACGGCCGACAAATCGTGGATGAAATGAAGATTTTAACAATTTTTTTTTGGTTTTCTCTTTCTCTGAATGGTTGGAAAACAAAAGAAAGAAGAAAAGTGGAAAAAAAAAGAATATTTATGCCAACACATTAGATGTTATGATGGCGGGTGATTGAAGCAGTGTTAATGAGACACTGTTTGTGGAAAACAGAGGATGGTGGATGGTATAGTTGATTGATTAACACGGAGTAGGTTGAAGTGCCCGTGGGGCCGGCGAGGTGATAAACTCGGAGGCTTCAGAAGAGGGGGCCGGAGTATGGGTGGATTGATCGTAGGAGAGTGGATAGTCCACATCCATGTCACTGTCCTGGTCGTCGAGATCGGCCAGAAGATGGAATGTTGATGGCATTGGAAGCATGTGGCGAGACCAGAGGTTTGATACCTTCACGCGGCATCGGTTCACTTCGCTCATTGGGATCTGAAAAGGATATATTGGATTGAGATCAACAGTTACTTTGAAGGCGCGTCTTGTAAAGGGTTTACTGTGGCATTTTTATTTATCGAAATGTCGGAAAACCACTTCTGAATGTCTTATTCTAGCACAAATGTGTTCAATAGTAAAATATATGATCGTGGTGGGACGTTCCGAACAACGCGCCCTTGAAAGAAACAGAGCGCTTCTTCCAATAAAACTCACTTTGCAAAGTCGCGCCAATGCGTTGATCGGATATTGCCAATGCTTGTTGGTGGCTTCCACTAAAAGTGACACGGTTGAAAGGGCGAGGACACTCCACCGGAAGTTGGACGTCAGATTGGAGTCGCAGAGCAGAAAATCCAAATGCTTTCTGAAACTTTTGAGGCGTTAGGAACATTTTCAGGAGTTTTGGCCAAATTGCCGTTAAAATTCTGCTGGCAAGCGGCAACCTGGTAAGTTAGGACTGCCGCTTGCAGATTTTTGGGCTGCCGAAAGCGATTTGCTATTTTTTACAAGCAACTTGCCGTATTTGTCGGCATATCGCTGATTTTCGGCGAATCGCCGTTGATCAGCAAGTCGCTGTGCACTTTCACCAGCCTCCTTGAGCTGTAAACAAGCTTCAAAACTCACTTGATGGAAGGCAAAAGGAAAGTCGCCTCGAGCTCCGACAACAGACATTCAACGAATCGATTGAGGTTTGGCAGATGGGCGTCCCAACCGAGAACCTGAAGAATCTTGAGTTCCATACGCTTCAACTCTTGTGCACTGTATTCGAGACGAAGACGTCCAAGGAAGACGGGCGCATCCTCCTCGTGATCTTCGCACAACTTCTTGGCAATGCTCAGACTGCCGACAGCGACACAGTTGACGTATTTGCCAGGGATACGAACGCTGGTGACGACGCGGTCGAAGATCGACACCGCTAATGAGGCGGCGTCCATTTCCAGTCCGATTCGTCGCGCAGCGGCACACATCCAGGCACACTCGCGATTCCGCTCCCTCCAACCAATCATACCCTCCCCCTGGGCTAGACTTAGCGGGTAGTTCTGGAAGAAAATATAATTTAGTTTATATATTTATTAGGTTTCGCTGCTTACCTGATAAAGAAGTTTCTCTCTTTGCAGCAGCATTTGGAGCAACTGCGTCGAGGAGATCCCATCTTGCATCAGCTTTCCCGCCGCAGCCGAGGAGCCGCTAGTCAACCCTGGAAACACATGAATCATTCGGAAAAAAAAGCTCAAAAAGCATTGAGGCGGAATAGACTTGCGAAAGAAAAGTACTCACTGAATTTTCTTATTCTCCTCATGACTGCACAAATATAATTGTAATAGAAGGACTAAATAGATGAAGCTAGTGAAACTAGTGAATTCACTTCGAAAACATTTCGAAAAAAGAATGTTCTCGCGTATCACCGACACAACTACGCTATATTTCGAAACTATTTTTTCGCTCTCTCTGCCAATAGTGCGAAGAGACGCAGACTGCCAGAGAACCGGGGGAGAGAATAAAAAGTTTTTATTCGAGCGCTACAAGCATTACGAAAAAAATGATCATGATGGCGATAAAAAGTGTGTAAAATGCTGTCTGAACCCCCGAAACATAAATAAATTATTTGAGGCCAAAATGCCTCTTTAAAGGCGCATGCAACTATCGCAGTTGGAAGTTTTGGAGCGGAAAGTAAATTACTGTTGTTGTTGAAAATGTAAATAAAAAAGTTCGAGGTCAGCAGAAATGAAAGTGAATTGTTGAGAGGATGATTGTGGACATGTTAAAATTAGCTTAGTTATCCGAACTGAGAAACTTCTTATTTTGCTCTTGTTGGGCAAGCTACACGGGCTCATTTTGTGTACTAAACTTATAAAAATGCTGGCAAGTATTGAATTCTATTGAACGCTTGGTATGATGAAAAACGCGGAAAATTTAGAAGCATTCTGTCAACTTTGTTAATTTTTAGAAATATCAGGAAAGTTTTCACGTGTATCAACTTTTTTATTCGCTAAAAATGTAGGGTTTTCTGGAAACACTGCTAATACGACCTTTTGCAAAACCTCGTGATTCCCATGATTGACATCAGATTGAGCACGGTATTTCAACTTTGGAAAGGCGTGGTGCACTAAATGAGCCCGTGATGGCTGCGAGTGTGGCCGTTGAAATATTCAAATTAGCCTAGTTATTTGGACTGAAAAACTTCTCGCTTTGAGCAAGCTCAGCGAAAGAATCTAGCAGTTTGCACTATTGAAAAATTGGAAAAAATGCAAATCCTTAACCACTGCAAGGCTAGAAAGAGTCAGAACTCGGAGCAAAACTAATGTATACAAGTGTTTTTGCTTCTAGGATCATCCAACTCAGCAACACCTTTTTTGGTGTTGTCATCTAGGCTGCCAACATGGATGAACTCAAAAACTAGTAGCAACTTTTCAAACAAGAAAGATCGATAGAGGATACCTCTGAGAACCTAAGTTGATGTGCAAACAATGCACACACTTTTCGAGAGCTCTTGAAAAGTAGAACAAAAGATGGATCGAGAGAAACGGTAAGGATGAGTTCGAAACCCTCTCGGCCTGCTGACCCAAAATGTCCATTGAAATGCGGGAAGCGCACACAAAAAGAGACCTTCTCGCACCACCAAACGACTGGCCCGTGCTGGACTTGTCGTCGTTTCTTCTCTTTCCGTCTCACGCCCCGCAGACCTCGTGTCTCTCTCTCCCACAACAAAACACTTTCTCATTTCGGTCTTGTCAGCCAGCCAGCCAGCCTCGACGACCGGCTGGCCGGCGAAACGCTTTTCTTCTCCACTCACTCCTCATAACTCCCGCTATCTTTCGTCTCTGTCTCCACCGTTTCTTCTGATCTATGTTCCCAGGAGACTCTAAATCTCCAAATTTCTACAGAGGGCAACAGCTCTCTCACTCTCTTTGCCTCCCTTCAGGCGGTGATTTCAAGCGTTTTTCAACGACATCTGAATGTGCATTATGTATGAAACAAAGCAACAAAGGGAGTGTATGTGTGTGAAGTCAAATGCAGCTTCTAGATAAACGTAGAATGCAAAAATTTCAAGAATTATGTTTTTTTGTTAAATTAAGCATCCCATCTAGATCTCGTGAAACACAAAAATGCTTATCAAACCCGTCGTGTCATTCCGAGAAGCTTCGTTATCAGTACAGCGGTCACATGTGGTCACATGTTTTTGTGTGAGCGCGCGGACTGATAATATCATTGACGCAACCGGGTAGAAAATGGCGACGAACAAAGGCGAAAGGGCAGAAACTGGAACGTACGTACCGCCCGGTACGCTTATTCTATGAAAAGAAGATGAAATGTTTCGGTTTCGTCAGTTGACGACACAAGCTGTATACACGACTGATGATGCCAAGTGGTGGCGATGGCAAAGGTTTTTCAGGGACACTTTTGTTCAAGCAAGGTAACAAAGTGGGTGGCAAGAGAATAGGAACAAGATAGCGATGGAAATTTTACTTCCTAGTTGGGAAAAATGTAAAGAAAATAAGAAGAAAGCCGATGATTTCGTCCGGTTTCGGAGCGAGCGCGTTGAGCAACGGTTATGGTAGATTTAAAGGCGCATAAAGTTAATTTTGGAAGGGTCTCAGCACGATTGATAATATTTTGAATTTTTATTTTTAATTTTTCAATTGAATTCAACAAAAAAATTGGTTTTCGCTGATTTCCGGAGGAAAACCCGAATCAAATGGGATGAAAAATGTTGAATGCAACTTTTCACCCAATTTTTAGGCAAAAATAAACAGTTGACCTGGAGAAAAACACAAGAGAATAACGGGTACGAAACATGAACTTCTAATACTCGGAACAAAGAGTCTTCTTAGTCATCGAGACGAGAATGTCTGTCTAGCTAAGCTCCCGAGAGCCTCAATGTCTAGCTAATTGTTATTTAATTAAAAAAAAACTTCCGCCATTCCGTCAGCTACAGTAATCCCAACGGATTACGCCTCAGAACTCTGAACAGATGGATTAGAAAAGTTCAAAAGCTACAGTAACCAGGATTAAGATTCCAAGAATAATAATATCTGAATCATAATATCCAACTGAAAATCGCGTGACTCTCTGGCATCAAAAATTCCATCTCCAAATGATCAGAGATGAGCGTTGTGTTGGTATGCTGGAGGGGAAGGCAGAGAAAGTGCGAAGGAAAAAAAATAACAGAAAAATAATCAAGTAGGAGGAGGAGGATGGCACATAGACACTCACTCACCGTCGTCTTCAAATTCGTCGTTCATGTTTGTTGTCGTTTCTCTAGATTAGGAGGATTTCAGAAGACGTCAATCAGAAGAAGCTCATCCCTTCTCCTCGGATATGTCTGTAACATGAGAACCTTGAACACTTTGTTTCTGTCTGTCTGAAGTTGGCAGAGGTACTGTTTACTCGAATCACATGTCCAGTCACATGGCACTCTCGTGTGAACATGAAATTGAAAATGGGAAGGAAAGTTTTGACATTCTTGGTGGAGTTGAAAAAAAAAGTAAAAGATCCACTGACGAAAGAAGAGATGCTCTCCTCATTAATTCCAAAAGGAAGAGAGAGAGAGAGAGAGAGAGAGAGAGAGAGAGAGAGAGAGTCAAGTTTTCCGAGAAGGATTTATATAGGGAGGGGAAATGTATGCACACATACATCTTCTAGTAGCAGATGGACACATCCGAACAGATGCCTTTCGACAGATGGGATGGCAATCAAGACCGTATCTCTATTGATATTATTAGCATAAGGGCCCAGGTGCCCTATTGACCTTCATCGAAATATTCTAAGATCTTCTAAAAGATTCTAAGAAAATGAAAAAAAAATTGTGTTTGCTCAAAGAAAAAAACTCATTATTCTGAGAAGAGTCTCTCTCTCTTTTCGAAATGAATCCCATTCAAAAAATCTTTGTACCTTGAGTTCAAAAAAGGGCTTCTAATGAGATTAAAATGAGAGATAAGGATACTGTAGTTTTTCTGCTCGGTCAAAATAAAAATAAAAAACGTTTCGATGAATCGAACAATTGACTGTAAAAGGAAGAGCACAACCAGGAAGAAAAAAAATCCTTTTTTTCTTTTCAAAAATGATGCAAACCTCGATTTCTATGAATGAGATTTTTGGAATATTCGTTTTTCTTTTGTATTTTTTTTTTGAAAAAAAAATGAACAGTGTGATCTAGGTGTGATTTTCACGAAGCAAATCAAAAATGGGTCTCACCGCGAAGAAAAGGTTACTGTAGCGCTTTTTTTCCGAAATGGTGCAAACGCTGTTTTTTTCAGTCAAGGGAAGTTCGAAAAGCTACCTTGTTTTTCTACTCCTAATTTTAGTCCTAAATGTGTTTTGCACAATAAATTTTGGAAAGTACAGTAAGATTGTCCATCGTGATGGGACCTTTCGAATAATTATTGCGTGCGCCTTTAAAGGAAACGGAGCTCTTTTTCAAGCTGCTCTGCGACAAGTTCAAAGATTCTCGTCGATTTCTGAAAACAGATCAGAAAATTTCATCATTTTTCTTCTAAGTTAGAAAAAAAGTACAGTAATATTTTCGATCGCGGTGAGACCTTTGAAAAGCGAATTTTCGAAAAAATTGTGTGCTTTCAAGGAAGCTGAAATTTGAAAAAAAAAGGGCGGTACCAATTCATTCCAGAGCAAAATCTCAATTTCGAAAGCCCAACCAAAATATCGCGTTGATATTTCGGAAAAGGTTATATTCCTCTTCAAAATCCGGCTCCAAGAAAAGGAATTGAATTCTTTGGAGCAAATGTCAAGAATTCAAATCTTTGAAGACGTCACAAAACATTATGAATCACGGAACCTATTGTATTCCGAAATCCACAAATGAGGTCATTAGTCCTGAACTTTTTGCTCTCAAGTACACTTTCAGAGAGCCAGTTTCAGAAGAAATGAAAAGCTGTTATATGGCGAAAGGGATTATCGAGAGAAGAGATAAAGGGCGGAGTTATTTTTGGGAAGAGCAAAAATGAATCATGTGTTTTTTCTTGTTTTCTCGAAATAAGAGGGCTTCGAGACAAGAAAATACAAAATGTTTAATCCATCAAAAATGTTTTGAAACATTCATGTGGACAGGCACGGAGGCACACATATAAACAAAGAATCGAACGGACATGTGTCTCTTTTCTGCCTGCGGACCAAACAAATAAGAAGAGGTTTATGCTGTTCTTCTTCGTCCTAATTCTTCAGTCTCTCCGTCTTCATGTTGCATACTCTCTCCTCCTCCCTTTCATCACCTTCGGATGAACAGTTTATACGACACCTGCGCGCGCGCCGGATACAGTTGGTGGAGGGCTTAGCAAACTTGGAGTGAAACAATATGTATTAAGAATCTCAATAACAAAAAACAATTGAAACCTATCTACCTTGAGAGAAAAAAAAACATGGAAAACACATAGTATTATAGCTCGACGGCGGCTCGTCGCGACGCCTTCTTCTCACTCGTTCTCCGCTTTTCTTGTAGGCGATGCTGCGTGGCGACGGCGGCTCTCTAGAATTGAAAGCATTGGGAAAAGCGGGGAATGATTTATATACCTGTCTCAGAATTTTCTCGTCTTCCTCTGTGGTTTTTCGTTTTTCCTGCTCATTTTCGATGGTGTAGATGGCGGATCTCAGTTTATCGAAGCAATCGGCCACGTTCAGATGACGTTCACGTGTTCTGTCGCTGTCGATTATGAGCTGAAAAAAACATGTGTTTCGGTTTATATAAGTGAGGTTTTTGAGCTTGTGTTTGTATAAATAAAATATAAATTCTAATTTTTAGCCGTTAAAATCATCGAGAAAAATTATTTTATTATCATCTTCTCAATATTTAAGTATTTTTACTTCGAAAAATACAAACCTCTCCAGCAGAATTGATCCGATGCGCCAGCTTCTCTTCAATCGAAGTCTTCAATGCTTCAGACAGCCAATCGGCGTCGCTCACTTTGAAACGAATCTCGACTTTTGTCGCATTCTTCTGTACGTTTTGTCCTCCTGGTCCGCTGCTCAATGAAAACCTTTTTTCGATTTTATCCGTGGGAATGACTCCGTTGAATGAAGCCGATGAAGAGGCGGCTGACACCTGAATTATAAACAATGAATGAGTAAAAACAGCTTGATAAAATGCTTACCTGGATTTGTCGAGTTGATTTTAAGGCGAATGAAAAAATATTTCGAAGCATTTTGATATAAAAATCCTATTTCTTCTAAAAATTCAGTGGAAAATGGAGGAGTGTGGATTTACGATAAAAAGCGTGTGCTGCGCAATTTCGGAGCATCGTTTGTAATTCTTTGAGCGGAAGTTTAAATTCAGTTATTTTCAGCAATAAAGGTGCTAATTGTCGTCAGTTGTGATGTAAAAAGTACAGACACTTTTGACTACAGTAATCATTGTGAAAAAAGTTTTTGGAATCGTTTATTTTCAACTTTTAAAAATGCTTCAATTTGAAACGCAACGTTCATTTCAGAAACCAAAATGGCACCAACAAAAAGAAAGCTGAATTTCGACAGGCTTAGTGACACAACAATGAATTTCGAAACAGAGCCAAACTTTCCAAAAGAGGTCAGGAAAAGCGAAACTCCTGAAATTACTAATATTGAGTTTTCAGTGGAAAATTAATGGTACGGATATTGACGAGCGAATTCAAAAGTTACGAGAAATGCTCATAGAAAAAGGAGTCGGACTGCAGCCGAATGCCACCGTGGATCCGAAATCGAAATTTCGTACGGAATATCGAAAAATTCAGACGGCTCACTCGATCGTTACCGATGCGCTCGCATTACATCAGAAAGAAGTCGATTGGTGTCAGTGAATGAATAATGATTTTTTGAACTGAAAATTCTATTTTTTCAGACAGGCGCTCCACAAAAATGATGTCAAACGACATCGACGCACTGCACAATCGGAGGGAATACGTGGAGAGTGCAGTGGAAGAATTGAAGGCTCAATTGACACGTTTAGAGTATTTATTTTAGTATTTTGGCATAAGATCCAGTTATATTTTCTTCCAGTTCGAGCGTCGGAATTCTCAAATCACAACAACTGGCAGTGAAGAGTGTGTTGGAATTGAGAGAGGATGAGTATATGGATGATGACGAGGAATCGGCGTTGCCGGATGAGTATCAGAAGTTTAGCAAGATTAGTAAACTTTGTGTAAGTTCGAATATACGGCTCAACATCGAATATAGAAATTCTCAAAATCCTGAATCTGTTTCTTGTCTCACAGTCTCGTCAGACGTCCAGTATTTATTTTTTTATCACAACAAAAATTTATTGAAGCTCATCTTCATACCAATGTCAAAGAACAATTTCAGCTATCTTTTGATGTATAAAATGTCAGAATTGGATAAGCGGAACCTATGTAACTATATGATTTCATGTTTTTCAGTGCAAATTTTCAGATTTCAAGCTGTTTTCCCTACTTTACAGCCTAGTTCCAAGTGCTTTATGCTGATTTGCCACCTGTAACTGCTAACAACTTCTCGAATGCTTTATTTAAGTCAATTTTTGCGGAATTTCAGATCTTTCCAATCCGTTGATTTTTCATATATTTACACAGGTTCCACTCATTTTTCATTTCAGGTTCCCTGGCAATTTATATATAAAAAAAGTAACATCAATTAAATTAGTATAAAACCGATTTTCAATTAATATTTTTTGAATCAAAAAAACGATGGACGAAATTCCAACGAAAGTGCAAGTAAGAGTAACTGCAACTCAAGCTGAAATTGCGACAGAAATAGCTCATAATCTGAAAACTTACACTGAAAAAAAAACATAAAACCATGTATTTACACAGGTTTCGCTTATCCGAACCTGACAGCTAATCGGGTGATATTTTCAAATTTTATTTTAGATTTGTATGAATCCAATTTTCAATGAAACCTTATTCTGCTAAAAAAAAACTGAAATTCTGTAGTGCACTGTGAGAGGAGGCAAAGTTTTCGATCTACCAAATTTATGAAATTTCTAAATTTAAGATCGAATGTGTCGTTTAACCTTATCCAATTGTTTTTTCCAGGACGTGGCTCTAAAATCCTACGATAGAGTGAAAAAACGAAACGAAGAAATGCAAAAAAGTCTGATAGCCGATCGAAATCGAAACCGAAAACATCACGTAACGACACTGAATGCAATGGATAAAGAAGAAAGAGAACGTGTCGAACAACTGGAGAACGTCTTCAAAGAATTCTCATTGGATCAGTTGAAAGAACTCAGAGATCGAATGCGTAAAGTGCGGAAATAATTTATTAGCCTCCTTGTTTCATTGATTTCTGTAAATATTGTGAATATTATTTCATCTTTTTTATTGTTTTCCCATTGAATTCTATCGGTAAGTAAATTGTAGTTCAGTGAACAAAGGGAGAGAGGTGAAAACTGAATCATAAATCAATATGATAAACAAAAAAAGATAGAGAAGTGGTCACTGTGTTAAGTAGACCACACACCTCTATCAATGTATTCTGCAGATGCAGTTCACCCTTTTGAAATTGATAAAGTGAGTCAAAATGTTATAATTAGACTATTTAGATTTTTTTAGAATGCCCCGTCGTCCCATACGGGAGGAATGGGATGGCCGAAAGCCTCTTTATTCCTCATCGGTCATTCAGCCGGCGCTGGAATGCTAGCGATGCCAATGGCGTTTACAGTTATGGGTAAATATGTAGTTTTTTGACCTTGATCAGTTTTCGTCTAAATAAGAAAGCACTTTTTGACCTTGTTTCGAAGAAGAGAAAAATGTTATATCAGGCGTCGAAATCGGAACCTTGCTAACAGTATTATGTGCGGGGTTCTCACTGAACACTGGGCTGCAACTAGGATGGATGTGGCAAATGTTGCAGGAAATGTGGCCAGAGTACAGGAAAATGTTAGTTTGAAAACATTGAAATCTGTAATTTTTGGGTTGACATTCTGGAAAATAGATGTAACGCACGGTGAATCTTTAGCTACAAATTGTATTTAGATTCAAAAGTGAGCCAAAATGAGTGGTCGAATTTTTTTTAAATGAACTGACTGCGTTAATCAAACTTGCTACCGAGAAAATAATAAAGTTCCAGCAAGGAATTTGAAATTTTTCTTCGCGGGCTGAAACGCATACTGTAGCAGGCTGTGGCAAGCGTTTGTGACCGCAAAAAACATTTCGAATTCCTTGCCGGAACTTTGTTACTTTCACTGCAAACGCACACTTGTGCCTCAGACTAACCGCTTGCCGTATTATGGGTAGATACTCAACTGCTATGAAGTCTTCTGCTATATTTCAACAGCTATGGGGGTGATCATTTGCTATGCTGTAGCTGCTAGTGCCTCAACTGCTATATTTGGCTCTTCTACTATGGATCAATTGCTGTGTCTATTGTCTCAAATAGAAACTGATCACAGCAATTGATACATAGTAGAAGATCCAAATATAGCAGTTGAGACACTAGCGGCTACAACATAGGGAATGGTCACCCCCATAGCAGCTTAGATAAAGCAGTAGATGTTATAGAGGTTGAGTATTTGCCCGTATTTCTGTGACACCACTACTGTTAACAAAAATTGTTTTGGCTCGGTGCCAGTGAATGAAAAAGCGAACATCCAAAAAAATTCAGTGTATAAGAGATTTTATTCACCTTAAGCACATCATATCTCGGTTGTCTTTAGAGTTATCAGAATTTTTTCAACTGGCAAAATATTTGAACTGTGTTGGAGAATATTTTTCTAGTTGATAACTTTTTGAAAATTTCAAAGACAGTTGAGATTTGTTGCTCTAGACATACAGTACTGTGTGTGTGTAAGGTTTACGGTAAGCGTCGTTTTGGAAGCAATTCGAAAATATTGCATGCACGTTGGGCACAAAAAAGTCCAACTAAACAACTTCCAGGTGCCAAAACCCGTACGGAGAAATCGCATTCCGATCTTACGGTCCGATTGCTCGAACTGCTCTAGAAACTATGGTCTGTTTCGCGCAACTCGGTTATGCCGTTGTCCTTTTACTCCTTGCTTCCAAAAATGCTTCCGTCCTTGCTCATTTCTTCTTCTCCATTGACATCAATCAATGCTACCTAATCATCCTGGTTGCTCTCTTAGTATGGCCCTCCGTTATGCTCCGAAGTCCCGCAGACTTTTGGCAGATTGCATGGATCTCAACTGCTTCCAGTTGGGCAGCTGTGGTTTTAATTGTGATCGGAGTGATCCAGGATGCACCGACTTGTAGTGGAGATGTTCCACATGATCCTGCAGATCTATTCAAATCTTTCATGTCTTATGGATCCATGGTTTTTGCGTACGCTGCTCATCCATCATTTCCAACCTGTCAACATGACATGAAAAACCCTTCTGATTTCTCAAAATCTCTTATTTTCACATGGGCGGTCATTTCAGTTTACTATTTGACTGTTTCCTATCTTGGCTATTTTGTATACGGTAGCTCGATTGGGGATTCCATTATTTCTTCGATTCAAAGCATCACTTTTCAACAATTGGTGAGTTGAAATAGTGAATCTTTTCAATTCTAAAGAAAAAAATTCCAGATCAATCTGATGTTCGCCATTCATGTAGCCTCCACTATTGTAATCGCTTCCTCACCAGCATTTCAAATGTTCGAGAGGATGGCGAGTATTCCAAAACAGTTTGGAATTAAACGATTCTTCCTTCGCACTATGGTGTTTTTGGGGGTGACGTTCACAGCTCTCAGTTTTCCACACTTTGGACCAATGATTAATTTGGTGAGTCTGAATTTGAAGGGAGGGGGAAGTTGTCTGTAATTCGATGTGTTGGTGTTTGCAGAGATGGCATCAGGGTTTACGATAGTTCAGAGTTTTATAGGTAGATAAAGGGTCTAAAAATCATAGCGTCATGGATTTCCAACCGGGCTCTGCGATAGTTTTCTTCAAAAATAAAATTGTGGTCTCACGAATATACAAAAATGTAGGTCTTGATGAGTTTCACGCGTCTTTTGGCTGCACGGGAACACAGTGAATTTTTTACTACAAATTTTAATTAAATTTGAAAGCGCGCCAAAATGAGTGGTCACATTTCATCAACGTGGTTTCAATTGGCTGCGTAGCGCCTCACAGCGCTTCAACGTACACATTCACCTCCGACAAATCGCGATACTGTAGTTTTCTATGATACCTCCACGGTTTATTGCACAATTTGGCAGCGTGGCAACGAAAAAAAAATGTTTTGGCACATTCCAGCTTAATGTGCGATAGAGCGAACGTCGCAAAAAATTCATTGTGCTTGAACGATTATGGTTCCAGCCTTCAAATCCGGACCCAATTTTCAAAACATCTGTCACTCTAGCGTGACCCATGTATGCCAGTTTGATATGACTGTGATGCTCAGTTTTCAGAATTGTGAAGCTTATCCAGATCTACGTTTCTATATGCTTGTGAGCCCACAGCTTTGATTTCAAAAACAGTTTGCGCACGGCCTCCGTGGGCTACACCGGTAGAACATCTATGCATACTCCTGATATCCTGAACCGAACCAATTATACTTAAATTACTCTCCAAACCATAGAGTCTCCAAAAATTTTCAGACAACTTCATTTTCAGCTCGGCGCCTCTGTCAACTCTCTAATCGCCATGATTCTTCCATCTGCATTCTATTTATCATTGAGAACATTTCAAGTGAAACGGAAGAACGATAGGAAGCGGAATGAACTTCCAACTATCAAAGAGTGAGTTTTTTTCCTGGTTGGAAGTTAAGCGGTCTTTAAGGACTGGTCTAACTTTTGATTGTGCATTTGTCTGAAAACAATTTCCAGAATCATCCACACGACTCCCAAACCAATCCTCATATTCAACTGCATATCTATGGGTAACTATTCAACTTTATCCTCAAAAAATCACAATTCCCATTCCAGCATTCGGTTTATTCGCCGCCATCATCGCCACTATATCAGCTGTCCGAACATTTGCTGACTCCTCTTTACCTCCTCCATGTTATATCCAGTATTCCAATTCAGGACTTCCATTCTCCTCTCCAAATGGAACAATTGATTGTTGTGGAACTTATCGGAATTTGACAGCAGATAATCTGGATCCTAATGGATTTTGCTCGTTTAGAAAATAAGTTTCTGTGTAATAGAGCTATCTCTGTTGTCTTTACAGTTTTCAAAAAGTTTCAAACTAAAGAAATGTTCAAAACGTACTGCTAAACATTTGTTCAGTTGATTACTTTTTGAAATTTTAAAAGATAACCGAGATAGGGTGCTTTGAACATACGGTACTTTTTTGTGTATGCTTCTAATATAGTTTTAATTTTTCAAAACGAATCCGAAATTCTTATCCTCATAATAATTCTATTGAATAAACCAACCGAACTGTGTCCCGACCTTCCTTTTTTACATCTTATCTGGCCTTGCATCTGGCCTTTCCCAGGAGCCAAATCCTCTTTGCCATCACTCCAAATTGACTGAGGCAAATTGACAGGGGTCTCCTAGTCCAGGAGGTTGAACGCCACTATTTTGTCCTCCTGTTTTATCGATCCAATCGTTCACAAAACGTTAAAAATGTTCGCTCAAAACTTTGATTCTCAGCACTGGGAAAATGTTTTCTACAACTCCAGAATTTCTGAGCAGTTACGGGTGACAACTCAGGTAAGTAATATTTAAATATATGATTTTTTTGAATAAGGATTTTGTTTCAGAACACAGACCTAATCGAGAAGGTATTTGAAAACCAGTGTATCCTAGAGAGAATCCTGGAATACACCTCACCGGATGCCATGAAAAAACTGAAGCTCAGACTCGTCACGAAGAGTTTCTGCTCTGTGATACTCCACAGAATCAGAAAACAACACTGCAATGTCACGATGGACATTGTCGCAGAAACAGCTGGTGACAGTTTCGATGGGGATGATTCTGGAGGCAATTTTGATCAGTTTAGCACGATTCTGGTGAATGGACAGAGGGTGAACGGGAGACAAGTTTCACTTTATTTCAAGTAATTTATTTTTTGAAGGATCAAATTTCAAAGCAGAAATCATTTCAGATTCCTGAAAACCGTAGCGAAAGTTCAAGTCCGGAAGTTGAGAGTTGAAAAACTGATGATTCCGAGTGTAGAAGAACGATTTGCTCTTCATAATGTCATCATGGACAATTTGATAAAGCCAGACTGTAAGTAGTGTACAAACTTCTTATGAAGAAATAGTTATGTGTGTCTGTTTGTCCAGTGCTTATCAAAGACCATTTGGTATCATACCTAGGTCTCATTTGGAGCTCGTTCTTCTGTAGGGTTACGGTAGCATTTTTTGAATTTAGTACTTGTATGACTCCAAAGTTACTAGAACAAAACATGTTCAGAATTTCAATAGGACTACAATCGGTTTCTTCAGTACAAGAACTTTGGCGGTAACTCAAAAATTATTAGTTTCCCAACTTCACATTTCAGATAAACTATTGGAGGAGTTTGTCGGCATGTCTCACTTGTGTCCTCATGGATGCAAGAAGTGTGCAATGATGGCCGAGAGCTCGAAGATCTATGGACCAGTGCAGATGGACGTCATGTTCTTCTTCATACAAGAAAAACCATCGAAGTTTGAGACATTGCATTTAAATGAGAGGTAAGGGATGCAGGATAAGACTGTATTTTTCGAGTGAGCTTGTACTCTGTCAGGTTGTTGCCTAGTGTATTGAGCACATTTATTGACCGAATTGGACATAAACAATTCTGAGACAGGCATGGGCAGCTGTGGGGTAAATATCGCGAAGAATTGTTCAGAATTTAGGAAGCCCTGCCGCAAGAGCTGCCCAGATGTTGAGCAATTAGTCCGATTCACAGGCGTTTGCCACCAAATCATGGGCAAAATTACCAGAGAAGCGCCTACGTTCTAACAAGGAAATGCTTTTCTCACGTGTGTTTGGAATTTTTCATAAATTGTTGGTCTGAAAGTAGCTGTCCCTGTGAGTGTATTCTGAAATTTCTAGCCCTCACTGGAGCCTGAAAGTCTGGAAACTTCCATCTGAAAGTCACTCTATCATCGAAGTACAAGGGGCGGGTCAGATTTTCAGAGGAAGATTTCCAAACTCTCAGGCTCCAGAGAGGGCTAGAATTTTCAGAATCAACTCACAGAAGCATATATTTTCAGCCCACCAATTTATAGAAAATTCCGAGCCCAAGCGAGAAAAACATGCCCATATCCTTGCTTCATAAAACACCTAATCTTTTCCAAACACCTTTTTTTTCAGCTTTTTCCTGATACTCGCCGACAAATGCCAACTGTACTGCCATACCCATGAGGAACGATTGAATTGGTTAAATGACGACATTACTTCAATGTTCTCATGTGACAATCTTGTGTTATCCCTTGAAAATGCTTCTGCAACAGGCAGATATTCTGAAATTGGAGGAGGAGGAAATGGGAAGTTGTCTCACAGTTTCCCGCGAGAAATCTTTGATATTATAATTCAAAAATGGAATGTGAAGAGTGTCAAGTTAGAGTTTAGAGATTGGGATGACAATACGCCCAAATATTCTAGCTTTGGAGACTATTCTGATGATTTTATGAAGGCTCGATTTGACGTTCCATTTCAGGAGACTCCAATGAATAAGAAGTACTTTTTGGAGTCAGTGGAACTCGATTTACAGCCATTGAGTTCAGTTTTCGACTCAGAAGCTGTCGCGGCCCAGCTCCGCTGAGCCACGACCTTATATGTCTGTTGTTTCGCTTGAGTGCGATAATTGTCTGAAGCACTTGTCGTGTAACTCAGCTTTTATGTACGCTCATGCGATTCAATTGGGCTTCGCTCATTATTCGCTAAATTCAACTCGCTCGTCTCAGGCTTGCAGCCTTCTACTCGCGAATAATGGAAACGCGCCCCTCCGCACAGCCGACGTTGCACCGCCAAATAATCTCTTTGAACTTTCCCCCTTTCTCTAACCGCCCTCTCGCCTACGCGCACTCTTTCCCCCTCTTGTTTACATCTAGAAACTTCTTTAGACTCCGCCCCTTGTTGTTGTTTACTAATTATTTCATTCCTTTCTTGTAACTCTCTTCGGAGAGGTGACCTGTTCCTCCGCTCTCCCCAACGGTTCCGACGTTTACATGTCATCACTAATATTCTCTACCTTCAATGACTTGTATTCTACCACCACTGAACCGCCACCCAACTCTTCTGTGCCACAGCCATTGCCCAAACCAATAGGAATAAAGCAGTGATGATGTCAACTCAGTTCTTCCGAAACATCTCAACACCACAGCATCAGGGATTCTAATGTGTGACGTCCGGGTTCACCAGGCCACCGTCACGACATGGCGCATCGACCGGATTGAGAAGAAAGAAAGATGACGATCTGGATTTTTTCGAAAAAGAACCCACTGGTGACCTGATGCAACAACAGATGTTCGACAGAGAGAAGTGATTTCGGTAAGCTGCCTTCTGGCTCCCCAGTCTCATTGGCGCTTGTCGCGCACATGGGCTGGCTCGCCAGAAAAGCAGTTTTATCGAACAAACGTGGTCGAATTGGAAGGAGTTCAAAAGGATTCTCCCTTAGCAAGCTGTTCAACACAAGCCGACGCAGATTTCACCGTCGATGATGCAAATTATCGATTTTTCGGCGACGCTCGTGCGATGTCGACAGGACGAAACCAAGAGCAGTTTGCAACGGATTTTAGCCGATTCTTCAGCTTCCCTACACCGAGGATGGATTCATCGATTGGGAAGCCAAAAGAAGACAGGAATCGTGGAGAAACACGTTCATCAGTCGGAACAGCTTGTGAGCTAGCGACCGGAACCACTTGTTGTGGGGAAGGAAGCGAAACTCGCAAGCAAACACGAGAACAGGAACAATCTACTCGTACATGGTCAATCCAAGCATTTTTACCCCCAGCGAAGTCGTTTGGCTCGGAAGAAATTCATCGATAAACGTGATTATTGATTTTTCGGCGGAGGAAAGAAATCCCGTCGAATGGAGTCATCTATCGATTTTCGTTGCGAAAGAAGATCATCCCTCAGTTCTCTTCACCAAAGACGAAGCAGAAGATGTCCAGACTCAAGGAAAATCCAGCGATCTCGACGGAAAATGAAGCAAAATTCGGATAATGATGCAATTTTTCGCGGCGATAAGGTGGACAACAAGAAGAGTGGTTGAAGCTGGGTATGAGGCTCAGGAACGGTCGGCTTGTCGTCGGACACGTCTGATGTCCTCACCTAAGCTGAAAATCGCTTCCTTCTAGCTCAAAAATCCATGTAGAGGATTACGTCAAGGAGGATTCAGCCATTCCGTCAGAAGCAGATTCTTGGTGAAAACGAGTACAAGGACCATAAAATCAGGAGTACGAGTGGAAAACTTGGTTTTCAACCGAGCCGTGGAAGTCGGTAGTCATAGCGAGTCGAGGATGCGAGAGTGGCAATCGCTGTGCAAATTCAACGAGACGACGTCATCCAGTCAGCTGATCTACGTGTCCCCAGCGAGTCATCGATGTCGACCTCGCCGAATGTATCATCGCAAATGATATAGGATCGATAGTTCGGTACAAGCCGCGCGTAGATTAGGTCTCAAAAAACGCGTAATTTCGGTATTAGGCAGTTAGTTTAGAATTCGTGAGGTCAGTCTGGTCTGAGCCTTGCAATCACCTAAGATAACTATCATAATTTTAACATAACCCTTCGCGCCAATCAATATTTCAGCTTCAGAAGGATATGTCAACGAATTACGCCGGTCCCCCAACGTCTTTAGCTACTTCTAGGTCTTAGTTAGTCTCTAGGTTACTCTTAGTCACTTGCCATAAAGATCCTGATTCGATACCGGAAGCCTTGACCAGGTGAATGGAGGAGGAGACGGGTCTTGTGGCTCACTAGTCTTACATTTAAGCACATAAGTTTAGAATTCCTAAGTTAAGAAGCCTGTACACCTTCTTAGTCTTCAACCTCTAAGTCTTCTTCTAATCTTCATGTCAATTAAGTGGTGTAGCTAGTGCTAATACCAATTAGATGTAGCCTAAGTTCGTTCCCCTCAACCTGTCCTGGAGAGGATCTCAATCTGTCCTGAAGAGGACCAATCTGTCCTGAAGAGGATCAACCTGTCCTGGAGAGGACCCCTACCTGTCCTGGAGAGGACCAACCTGTCCTGGAGAGGATCAACCTGTCCTGGAGAGGACCCCTACCTGTCCTGGAGAGGACCAACCTGTCCTGGAGAGGATCAACCTGTCCTGGAGAGGACCCCTACCTGTCCTGGAGAGGACCAACCTGTCCTGGAGAGGATCCCAATCTGCTCTGAAGAGAGTCCCAACCTGTCCTGGAGAGGATCCCAATCTGCTCTGAAGAGAGCCCTAACCTGTCCTGGAGAGGATACCGATCAGTCCTGAAGAGGACACCAACCAGCCCGGAGAGACAACAATCGACTAGGAGAAGCACATTCCACGGGAAACCCAGGAGGCCTTAGCTAACACCGGTCATAGAGTCTTGTCGACCCCTAAGCCAGTAGCAGCTTCGTGCCTTCGAGGATTCCGTCCACTCTCCCACCAACGTCTTCGAAAGGCAACTACTAAAAAACCTACCGCGGAGGCGGCCCGGAGGAGAGCTATTCAAATCCAGTTCGGGAGCGAACAAACGTTGGAAACAAAGGAGCACCATGGAACCTTAGCGCCAACGCCTGGATACGAAGGATAATACATCCAAAAGAGGAACGTCCAGCACTCAACACTCACCCACATCATCCCGCTTCCCTTCACACTAGCCAAGATTGGACAATTGGAGAGCAGCACACTTACCCCGATTTCTTCAAGTCTTCCTTCACCTCTTCCCCAGCTTCAATAGAGGAAGAAACAAAACCAACATGCGATCAAGGAAACAGATCCTCGATGATGCTCACAGACATCACGAATTCCAGAGAATCAAGGATCCACTCGGTCTTCATTTGTTGTTTGGGCTTCTGTAGAGACCCCAGATTTCATAGCTTGTCGCTTATGATTCGGGCAATCTTGGTAGCCTAAGCAACAAAACAAAGCCAACGATGATGTCATCATAGATGAAGAAACTAGCTCAACCAAAGATGAGCTGGAAGAAGTCATACCCACCGTTCATCACACCTACATCTATCCACGACAGCGAATTCAACGTCACGTTCACCAACGACACCTCAGCTTCATGGAGCAATACCAAGAAGTTTGACGAACGAGTGGCAGGTGGATCTGACGAATCGGTGATGAGCACAAGAAGACCTGAGCCACATTCTTCATCCATATGTGACAAAGGAAAGCAACAACGGCAAGGACCATCAGAAGACCTTACCAAAATCGCACACAGGAAGATCAGTAGCCGAAGGACGCAGCTCCAACGACTACATGAAGAAAATCACTCGATTCTGCTGAAGGAGACAACAGGAGTAGAGCAACAACTTTCGAAAGAATGGCTCCACAACAGAATCATACCCCGTCGCCAAGTACACATAGCAATGGAAAAGCGACACACAAGAGGAACACAGACAACATCATCTAATCTCCAGCAATGGGGGCTCGGCGGAATCACACCGAAGCGGTAAAATTCACTTGTCGTGGAGATTGCCGTCTTTAAGTTCATCAATCGGCCGAGGAGTCCTCTACAACCTCAGCTCGTGTCAACATCCAACCACGGATCCGACTCCAGAGATAGTTCAAATCTCGCATCGGAAGATCAACAATTCCCCCACTCGGAATCAAGCCGAAAAATGGAGTCACCATCTGGATCACCTAGTCAGGATGCAAACTAACCACGTCACAATGAGTAGAAGTACACCCACACGAGCACAACTTTCACAGGAATGGTTAACCCAGATCCAACAAGCCAAGGAGCGCCTACTTCAGCCAACATCAACCGGAAGGAGCTCCCCTCAGCTTGGATAACCATCAAACCATTCCTATCGATTGAGCGAGTCCAACAAGACCACTAGACTCCCAACCAGAAGATACCACATCACATCACCCAAGAGTACAACGAGTCTGGATATTCAACAGAGATAGCACCCGCTGTCTCAACTGGATTTCCATCAAAGATAAAGGCACAGGATCATCAAAAAATCAACCTCAAAATCCAGAAGCCACACAAGAACCTTCTGGAGCTACAACGCCAAAGTTGAAGCAAAAAACCATCAATGATCCTCCACAGCCGAGTCTATCAGGAAAGACGCCGAAAGGATATCCACCCAAGGGAACGGAGAACAATGGAAGCTGGCACCACACGTCAGAGTCCATACCTCATCTGGAAAGTCACCGGCAAAAGGACCCAGAAACCTTAGCCAAAAAGTCCACTGTGCCCAAAAAGCATGCTCAAGAGATTGAGTTGGTTTCCGAACTCTCCACACATGAGCTTGTCGTTCAGAGTGTGGTTAGCAAAGTCTCCAATTCTGTCCCTTAGCATATCCATCCTGCAAACAAAGACCTCACCAGAAGTCATCAAAGGAATCAAGAAAAACCAGTTCAACGCGACATCAAGATCAAGACGAATTTGGATTCAAGAAACCTTCAAAGTCAGACAACGACCAGGAGTAAAGTCAGTCAACGACCAGGATATGCTCAGGATACCGACAGGATTCATTTCTTCTTTCTCCATTCTTTGCTTCCCCCACCCCAACTGTTCGCCCCAACTCACCCCATTTCGGATTGGCAACCGCGACATCCCCAGCAGACACCATGGACAAGGACACCCAGCTACCTTGCCCACAGCGACAACTCCAGGACCAGACCCAAGATCAAGTCAGTGGACACCTTCACCTCCACCGATCAACGGACCCAGGATGTCAAGGAGAACACCGCCTCAAGTCACCCAAAGCGACCTGACCTCGTCAGGAAGCACCAGGATCGACCATCAGGAAGCTTCTACGTGGCCTCAGCAGCTTGGAACAGCCAGTCAGCAAGGACCCACCTGCTATGCAGGAAAAGATGCTAACCAAGTTGCAAACTTCCATACCCACAAGTCAACCGGGTACCACGAAGCCACATGGACTCTTCCACACGTCCACAGCCGTACGAACCGATCCAGCGGAGTTCTCCAAAACGTCACCTCCATCCACAATTATCGACTCAAGCTCAGGAGTTTGGATGGATGGGACCCGGAGAGTTGTCCGTCTACCTTTTTCTACAAAAAGGTAGACCCCCCTCCCCCCGGAGTGTCGCGGCCCAGCTCCGCTGAGCCACGACCTTATATGTCTGTTGTTTCGCTTGAGTGCGATAATTGTCTGAAGCACTTGTCGTGTAACTCAGCTTTTATGTACGCTCATGCGATTCAATTGGGCTTCGCTCATTATTCGCTAAATTCAACTCGCTCGTCTCAGGCTTGCAGCCTTCTACTCGCGAATAATGGAAACGCGCCCCTCCGCACAGCCGACGTTGCACCGCCAAATAATCTCTTTGAACTTTCCCCCTTTCTCTAACCGCCCTCTCGCCTACGCGCACTCTTTCCCCCTCTTGTTTACATCTAGAAACTTCTTTAGACTCCGCCCCTTGTTGTTGTTTACTAATTATTTCATTCCTTTCTTGTAACTCTCTTCGGAGAGGTGACCTGTTCCTCCGCTCTCCCCAACGGTTCCGACGTTTACATGTCATCACTAATATTCTCTACCTTCAATGACTTGTATTCTACCACCACTGAACCGCCACCCAACTCTTCTGTGCCACAGCCATTGCCCAAACCAATAGGAATAAAGCAGTGATGATGTCAACTCAGTTCTTCCGAAACATCTCAACACCACAGCATCAGGGATTCTAATGTGTGACGTCCGGGTTCACCAGGCCACCGTCACGACAGAAGCTTCATTTTTAGAATCTGATTATTTCGATAATCTCATTATGAATGCCCGAAGAATCCTGCCAACCAATAAGATGATTGTGAGAATTCCGGAGTGTCTTCACACAATTTTGGATAGAATCATTCCAAAATTGATGTTGATGGCTGGGAAGGAGAGGAATTTCAACATAACTTTCCTGCTGCATCCTTTATGTTTTCTTAGAAGAGCCGTGGAGATTCTGAATTCCGGAGCACGTCTTCTCAATTCTCCAGCTCCAATTCAAGAGGATGTTTTTGTGCTGGAAAGGATCATCGATTTGGAACAAGATGGAGATTATAGAGGGAGATCCTTTCAATTGGAAAATAATTTGACGAATTCTAAAATCAATTTTGATATTTTCATCCGAATTGGTGTTTTGGAAAGGTTTTTTAATCATGATTCAGGACTCGAAAATTCTGGATTTTTTCGGCATTTTTGGACTCCGGAGTACTGTTTATGATCAGTTTTTAATTCAGTTTTTAATAAATTCATTCATTTCTAACACATTTTTCTCTCACAGTTTTTCTCAAAAATCATAAACACTTCCAAAAGATAAGATGGTTGATGGCATCAGTTGATGGATCCTGAGTAGCCGTCCCGTCGTCAAGACCTTCTCCACAGCTGACCAGCATTAGCTGAAAGTATCGTGGTCAATGAGACTAGTATTCGGATAGTTTTTTTGATGGGCGAAGCTTAGGCTCCGCCTCCTCAAGGGAATGACGAAAATTAAGATTTTTGAATATTGTGTCAGAGAAAATGAAACGTGTTAGAGGATTTTTGGCTGAAATAATACCTGTGAAGATTGCTGAGCCGGCACATTCAAAGAAGTTCGTTTCTGTTTCCGTGATGGGTGATTGGAATGAGATGACGGGCTTTGAATGGGTAGGAGGATTCGGCAGGGACCACTGTGACCGATTTCGCAGACTAAAGTAGATAAATATTGTATTTTTTAATTTATGATTTTTGCTACAGCATAACAGTGGTGCGAATTTTTGAAGCTAGGTCAGTTGGCTCTCGTCACGCACAATGGAATTTCTTACTGTATTTTTAGGTTCGCCATTTTTAGTATAATCGATCTGCGGCGATCGAGTTGAGTTTGACACCGCCCTTGCCGCAACGCAAGCGCAGCGCACCTCTCCCCTTCCTAAAGAATGGTTGTCAAATTTCTTGGAAAAAGAGTGATTTGTCGTCACGGCAACTTTGCTCTTTTCCGGGATGCAACTTGCCGATTACTCGCCAACTAGCAGTTTTCCCAGGCAACTTGCCAAAGTTTCTGGCAATTTGCCGCTGTGTGCAAGCAATTTTTTGCTGGCAATTTGCCGAAATTCGGCCTCTTTTTCCGGCGCGCCTAGACTCCGTATTATCAGACGCAACGCGGTTTTTTTTGCATCAGATGAGACTTCGAAACACTTTTCTGGTCGGCGAACCCTACCCTTGCCTGGACGAGAGTGCGGTTTTATGTCGTCAAAACGCAGCAAACACCTCCACACAGAAACAAATCTTACCCCTGAGATCCGGCGTCGGATTCGATTTCGCCGATTGTATCGAAGTGGACAACACGAATCCTGCAGACGTTCCTATCCAGAGACTATGACGAGCCACCGTTAGACATGAGACGCGAAGGCACCCCATCTTGTGTTCTCGGAGAATATGTTCCCTTCCAGATAACTGTGATCTGACGAATGATGACACATTGAAATGGTTGAGAATCGAGAGTTCAAATGCGTCGATTACAAAGACTTCAGTCGATTTTCGACCACAAAGGAATACATATTGTCCGGTGACGTTCATCAAAGTGATGACGTCGGATGATGGAAGGACTTCCACAGGGGGCTGGAATAAGAGAACTGTTAAGTTTTTTTGAAGATAAGATACACTATTAGAAAAATAGAATAGAACACTTTGCGCCCCATTGATGACCCTATCAACCACATTGGAAAAAGACCCGCAGGCGCTCATGGCCTAGCTTTTTCAACTTGGCAAACAGTTTTATCAATAGAGCGCGATTTTTTTTAATACTAGTCATCAAAACGGCCCACTCACCTGAAACTTGCCAGTATCCATGAAAAACGAATGCAACGAGTTCCCACTCGCTATAATAACCCGTTTCCCAATCTGTTGCATATTTGTAATCGGTGCCTGACAGACATGACCAACGGTCTGAGGGTTATCAAGATCCCATCCACCATCGGATCCCGGTCGAAATAGAAGTAATTGCACTTGATTTGAATAGGAAGTTGCTACTAGAACATTTCCATTTGCTGCACAAATTGAGGTGACACTATTCCTGAGTCTAGCTAATCGATCCCGTGTCCTTGACCTGATCCTTTCTGTGGAATTCACAACGAACACTTCTCCATCGTCATTTCCGATCCAAACAGTCGTCTGTCCGGCTGTAGATGTTCCTTCGTCAGACAAGGATTCTGTGTCTGATCCACTACTATTTATATCCATAATGGTCTCATTTTGCATCTGTTCCAACGACTTTTGTGACTTGATTTTTCGTTTTCTAGGTTTCCTAAAATTTCTCCAATTGATTAATTTCCCAAAGAAGAAAACTTACGTTGGCGGTGGTACTGTACACATTGCAGTAACTGCTGCATTTCCGATCGCCGAGCAACTTTCAATGGTGATTTCTCCGGTATCCAGGGACATCACGGCCACTTGTCCACTGAACTTGTCACTAGCACAGACCCAAAGAGAGGGTGTACTGTCGACACGTTTTCCAGGGACTACGGTTGCTGTGCATAGCTGGAAAATAGGGTTTAGGAGGGGATGGAGGTTGGTAAGACAGTCTAAAATTTAAAAGCGCAGGGTGGTTTTCAAAATCGATTTGTGCTATATTCATTCAATGTTTGAATTTTCGCTAGAATAATAGTTTGTGAAAAGATTTTTCTTGAAAAGGACGGATTGTTAACGATGGTAATTATTTAACGTTGATTAGGCACTTACAATCAAAGTTTTTGGCTGACTCTATCTACCGTAAACCTACAGTAGTTTTTATCATTCTTTATTTAGAAACTGTCAGGTTCCGGTACTACATAGAAAAAAAAAACATCAATTCTGAGCAATCTAAGGACGTTCTCCAATGATGATTGTCACTGTAGCTACCATAATCATACGGTATGTGTCAGGTATCTCACCGAAATGCTTTATGTCAGGCAAGTTATTTTGTGATGAGTGCCGAACACACAGACACACAGAGCATTGAGGTATGTAGAAAAGATTGCCAACTGGTGGTAGATGGAAGCTTTCATTCTTAAAGGTGGCCGGACAGGAAAAAATTATGACTGCTAAAATTGAAAAACAATGTTCATTTAACTCAAATTTCAACTCTAAATGAGGTCATCTAGCCTCGGCTCGAAGAAAATTATTTAAAAAGGTAAAATCACGCTTGTTTTGTTTTTGCTCGTGTGACACGAGACTCTCCTGTGGGGCCACTTTAAACATAGTGATTTTTTTTGAAAACTGTAGTTTCCTATAAGATGCTGACTTCCGGCTAAATATTTTCCTCTAAAACGAAAGTTGGAAGTGAAAGAATGACCGGATGCCTGATTTCAGAAGTCCGTAAATCGAAATACCGCACAGCTTTTTTCCAAGATATCAGGTTGTACTACGACTTTAGAAAATTATGCAATTAGTATGTTGTATGTTGTACAATTATGTTGCGTGCTACCGTAAACTCCCTCTGATCCGCTCACAAACCCCTCTCCTTCTCCTACAGAAAAACATCCCTCTCACCTGTAACCCGGGTCGTGTCTGATGCGCAATGATAGTCTTCAAACTAAAACTGGGAGCCGCTGTCAAATGTTTCAACTGTGTAATCTTTGCATCCTTGAATGTCGCCTCCCAAACACTTCTCTTTTCCGCATTCGGAAACTCCAAAACGAATGGTTCAAATCCATTTCTGTGGAAAAGGAAACCGGTTTTTTGTGATAAATAAACAAATCGGCTTACGAGGTTAGAACATCAAGATTGACTGCACTCAAATCAGGATCACTGCTCATTTTGTCCGTTAGCTTTCGGATGCTCATCGAGTTGTCCGTTTCCATTGTCTCCAACATTTCAATGAGGGTCTGAAAGTTAGAAAACCGGTTTGATCTTCTTATCAACTTTTAGGTAAATCATTGATATTACACTCCATTTTTTCCATTTCTCTATTTCTCTAATCTCTCTCTTCTAACCCCTGAAATCATGTCAAACATACACCTATTTCTCATGCAAATCTCTCTTTTTTGAAACATTTTTTCCGTATTTTTTTCGATTTTGGAAACTTTCTTTCCTCAACAAAAAGACGTCACTTTACACAAAAAGGTGTCATAAGTTATCTGATCACCTGAAATAAAAAAACAAACATCATTTTTTGTTTTGTCTCTCGTTTTTGTTACACCCATAGATAGATTGTTATTTTAGTGTTGAACCAAAACAACTATGGGTTTGAGCAGAGTTTGGAGTACAACTGATGTAAGTTTTTGCACTCATTTTTTGTTTGGATTTCCGGCAAGTTGCCGTAGTGAGAGGTGACAAACTTGTTGATTGCTTGCCGAAAGCCTGCGGCAAGCAACAGGCAAGTTGCTCAGCGGGGAATTGCCATTTTTTCAAGCAGTCTTTCTGGCAGCTTGCCATAGTAACTCCCATTTTTGTTGGCAACTTGCAGGATGATACCTTTCCCTTTGGCAGTCGTAGGCAATTTGCGTGGCAAGTTGTCGAAAATTCTCTAAGGAATTTAGTTGGGAATTCTTTTGTAGGCATAGGCAGACTGATTTTTTGTAATCAATAATTTGAAAATCAATTAGGGGCAAACCATCGTGTGGTGTCTCAACTGCTATATCTGGCTCTTCTGCAATGAATAAACTGCTATAACCATAGCAGTTGAGACAATAGTAATAGAAGTTGAGGAATCAAAAGTATAGCAGTTGATCCATAGCAGAAGAGCCAAATATAGCAGTTGAGAAACTATCAGTTTCAACATAGCAGTTGATCACCCCCATAGCAGTTGAGTATCTATCTGACAAACTTGAAAAATTGATAAAAGTCTCCATTTACCTTAAAGGCGCAGCATGTTTATCGCCGCAAAAACCCTGTACTGTGAGACTTGGCGCAAAAAAAAAACACAGTATTATCCTCAATCGTGGTGAGACCTTGCCAAAAAGTTTTGCGTGCGTCTTTGAGGTAAATCGAGCAAGCTGGCGATCAAATAGGACCCGGTATTTTGGTTAGAAACCCAAGTCAAAATGAATCCTTATTTAAAAAAAACCCTCTTTTACCTTAAAGGCGCAGTGTGCGTAAGACTCTAATTTAGGCTACCGACTTCTATTTTTGAGCACAAAGTTTTCTAACAATTTGAGCCTCTTTTATACTGAAATCAGTATACGCGGTCAGCCATCCGCGAAATTTGGATTTTGAGATTATCGAGTTCATCTAGTTAATACTCATGGCCTGGGACCTTTTCTGACCAAACGCTTTTGACCCTCCCCTCTTTCAGAAAGATGGCCCCACTTCTCATATCAACGAAAAAGGAATCGGTTGGATCATCGGCGCAATTTTCATAATTGGAGAAACCGCTGGCGGTGGAATGATTGCACTTTCCTATGCTCTCACTTCGATGGGACTCATTCCCGGACTGATCCTTCTCATTCTATGCTCCGTCTTCTCATTGTACACTGCTTTGGAACTGTGTTGGACGTGGAAAATAATGCAGAATCGGTGGCCAGAGTATAGAGATCAGTGGGTTTTTTGTGTTATTTAGGACAAGGGGAGGGGAAATGTTGATAGTGGTTATCAATCAAAAATTGAAGTTCCGTGTTGGTGGACTTGTCATGTTAGGTTTGGAGAAAGATTGAAAAGGTTAATAGAACTTTGTGAAAAACTAAAATAGAAAAAGGTAAGGGGAGGGGGTTACTTTTATAGCAGATGAGACAGGATTGATAGCAATTGATCCGAAATTATAGCACAAGAGCCATACCACAAGTGAAATAGCACATGATACAATAGCACAAGATCTGAATTTAAGAAAATTGGCATATAGCACTTGAGTATTTGCCTCTTTTCCCCCAAGCAAAGAATTTCCAGCTGCCGAAAGCCCTACGGAGAAATGGCGTATCGAACAATCGGTCGAAAGATGAGATCCTTCATTGCCTTCATGATCTGCATCACCCAAATCGGATTCGCCACTGTTCTAGTCCTCCTTGCTGCCAAGAATCTCTCAATCCTTCTCCACTTCTTCTTCTCTGTTGATATCAATCAATGCTATCTCATTCTTATAGTTGGTCTCGCCGTTTGGCCAGCTACAATGCTCCCATCCCCTATGCACTTCTGGCAAGCTGCCCTTTTTTCTGCAGGTTCTAGTACCCTTGCAGTCATTCTAGTGGTCATTGGATTGGCTCATGATGCTCCAGTTTGCTCTCAGGATGTTCCCCATGATGAGCCTAATCTTTTGAAAGCTTTTATGGCATTCGGGACATTTGTATTCGCTTTCGGAGGTCATGCGACACTTCCAACTATTCAGCATGACATGAAGAAGCCTGCACATTTTGTTCATTCTGTCGTCGTGGCTATTGTTTGTGAGTTATTGATTTTTTTAACCTCTCATCAGTATGTCGAAACCTGTTCCAAGCAAAAAAAACATGTTTCAGTCTGCACAATTCTGTACTTGTGCATCGCTGTCGGTGGCTATTTCGTGTACGGAAGCACAGTTGGGGAAGCGATTATTCCCTCGTTACAAATCAAATGGATTCAACAGACTGTGAATCTGATGATCGCCGTTCATGTCATTACCACTATCGTTATTGTTATGTCACCGCCGATTCAGCAGGTGGAACAGCTGCTTAAAGTTCCGCATCGTGAGTTTTTGTTCGGGGTGCCCTTAGGGGGAGGAGGAAGTAGTTAGGAGGGGGGCAGCTAGGGGCGCAGCTTCAGCTAGGGCATCCAGACACTCAGATACTCGGACACCCGGAAACTAGGACATACGGACATTAGGATGTTCGGAAACCCGGGCGTTCCGGCATTTATGTTACTGGATATTCGGATGTCCGGACATTCGGATATTTTTTGAGTTTTGGATAGAGGGATATCCGGACACTCAGATATTTTTTTATTCTGAATATCTAGGCGTCCGACTTTCGGCTGCTCGGAAAATCGGAAACTGCCCCAGAGCTTTTTTAAGTTTCGAAAAATTGCAATTCTTCTGCGCTGTTTGTTTTAGGTTAAATGTTCAGACTAGATAACAAAACCAAGAACGCACAAAACGCATCACAACGCACTACTCCGGTGTCTGCGTCATTCATCTAATCAGGACGTTTGCTTAGCTTAAAAACACCGCTCTTCAACTTAAAAAAAACTCCAAAAAAGTTGTTGATGCCTTGAAAAAATCATTTGACCTCAAAAGCGCAGACTAGGTAATGCAACTAAAAACGCACAAAACGCATCCTGACGCACTACTCTGGTTTCTGCGTCTTTCATCTAGTCAGTACGTTTTTAGCCGAAGGTAACGCAGCCTGTCACGTTGAAAACGCTTGGCCATGATGGCCGTAAGTGCCTGGTGGCCTAGCTGTTTCAGCGTGGCAGATAGCATTATCAGTGGAGCGCAAAGTGATCTGATGTGTTCTCTTCATAGAACCTAACAGACCCTGATTTCAGGTTTCGGAGTAAAACGCTTCTTCGTTCGCTCGATTCTCTTCTGGTTCGTCATTTTCATCGGCCTCACCATCCCCCATTTCGGACCGGTTTTGGATTTGGTATCCTTCTTTTTCCCTTCTTTTCAAAGACACATACAGTACCGTGCAAAAGTATACGAACACTTCCGTTTTTCAGTTGATTTTGGCCGATTTAGGCTGACTTCGAGGATGCGCCACACAGTCAAAATTTTTTCTACGGCTCTAAAAATTTTTGGGCGTATCAAACATAGCTCGAACTTCATTTTTGTAGTTGACAACTTTTTTGCACCACCACTTTCCCGACAGATAGAGCTCGTCTAAATATACTACCTCGGAAATACCGTAAATACTGTAATAGAAGCCCACCTTTAATAGAAGCCCACCTGTAATATAAGCCCACCCTGAGGACCCCTTTGAAAAATAGAAGCCCACCCTCTAATAGAGGCCCACCCTCCAATAGAAGCCCACTTTTGGTGTGGTTTTTCGTAACATTATTCGCATTTTCGCATTATTTTCGACGTTTTCGCGAAATTTTGTTATTTCAAAATTTGGTTTGAAAAATAGAAACCTACCCTGTAATAGAAGCACACCTGTAATTAAGGCCCACCCTAAAGACCCCTTTGAAAAATAGAAGCCCATGGGCTTCTATAACAGTATTTACGGTAGCCCGTTTTCTGTGGAAAACTTGACGATTTCCGGAGTTATTCATTGGACGAACTGTATCTGCCGGGAAAGTGATGGTACAAAAAAGTTGCCAACTACAAAAATGAAGTTTTAACTATGCTTGATACGCTCAAAAAATTTTTGAGCGGTAGAAACATTTTTGACCGTGTGGCGCATGCTAAAAGTCAGCTAAAATCAACTGACAACGGGGGGTGTCCGTATAATTTTGCACGGTACTGTAAACTGATTTTTTCTAGATCGGAGCCTCCACAATGGTTCTTATGACTCTTATCCTGCCGCCTATTTTCTACTTGTCAATTCGAACCCAAGAAGTCATTTGGCTCCAAGAGAATACTCACGAAAAATCGAATGATGTGGCGGAGCCAACTCATGAGAGAGCCACTTTGAAAGAGTATATTATGGAGAAAAAACAATTTCAGTTAAAAATTTTTCTTTAGAATTCTCCGTCTAACTCCAAAAGCGATTCTCGCCCTGAACGCTGCAGTGTTGATTTTTGGAATCATTGGAGGAACACTTTCAACTATCACTTCTATTATTCGGCTGGCGGATTCGGATATGGCAGCGCCTTGTTATTGGCAATACTTTACGAAAGGTAGGCTCTTGTAATGAACGCATATCAGAGCTGAAGTAAAAATTCCAAAAAGGAATTCAGTCCAGCTCTGACAAATATGTATGAGGCACATACTGAAACGCATAAAACGCATTGAAACGCACTTTTTGATCTTCGATTATCTAGTCAGTACACCTTAGTCCCGGTGGACTTATTTCCAAAAATGCATATCTCGGCGAGTTCTAATCATCCCCAAACTTGGACTCACCGTCATACCATCATAGGCTAGGCAAGCTAGGCTGGGCCGTGGAGCCTAAATTGGTCTGCCTGTGATTCTAGGTCTACAGACGTGTTAAGAGATCAAGAAGGTGCCCGTGAGGACCATGAGATGTACTGCCTAGATTACAGACAGTGAAAGTGCGTTGAAATGCGTTTTGTGCATTTTGATCTCGCTCATTTACCCTGTGCCCAGCAAGCTCGTTTCACTTAAAAAATTAATATATTTAGGTCTCCCGTTCTCTGGTGACAACATCGGTTCGGTCAGTTGTTGTGGTACCTACCGTAACCTCACTGTATCTGGACAGGACCCTATCGGGTATTGCTCACATCCCGAATTTTAATTTTAATTTTATTTACGAGTACTTCTTTTTTTGGAATAAACGTTTTTCTAATAACTAACCTTTTTCTCGCATTTCAATAGACAACACAACTGGGACATCTTCTTCAGAACACGGTCGTCTTCTCGAGAGGATTCCAGCTTTCTTTCGACTTCTTCTAACTGAGAGAGGGTGTCTTTTGAGATTTGAACGTCTTCTAGAGACACTTTGAAGAGCAGTTTGAAGCGGTTACTCTCCAGGAAACCCATCGATTGGGAGCTGGAAAGTTAGAATTTTTTGGGATTTTGGGATATGAAAAAAGGATTTGTATTGGCATCGAAAATTTTAGATCTTTGAAAATCTAAGCCTTAAAAAATGGGCTGAACAGTCTTTTTTTTTGAAAATTTTTGCACTTTTTCGGAAAATTTCTCATTTTTTCACTGAAAATTCATCAAAGTAGTGTGAAATGCTTCAAAAACACAAACTACTGTTCATAAGTTTAATATAACCCCCCTGAAATTTGGAATTTTTTTCGATTTTTCGAGTTTCGCGGTAATTTTCCGGGCCGAGCGGGCCGAGTGGGGCCGGGCCTTGGAAGTTGGTGGGAAGGCCCGGCTCGTCACAAGTATGTTTTTATGGAAACCATATAAGCATGAATCTCGCCACGATGTACTTTATGATTTACAGTTCTCAAAACAGTACAATTTATGGGTTCTAGTTGGACCAGAATGTGTTTATTTTAAGTATAGTTAAAGCTTTAATCGTGGTAAGACCCTCTGCTGGCTGCGCCTCTGAGGTCAACCAAAATACTTACGTCATTTTATTATAAATCGCCTTTGGTTTCTTCCTGACACTTGTCACCAATAACAGATCGGACAGCATGAATATACATCTCTCCCTGTCTGTTCCTTTCAGCGTGATGATATCATGCCTTAGAAGTGTCCTCTCTTTTGTCACCAACTGAAATATTTTTCCTCAATTTTCCCTGTTTCATTTCCTCCACTCACATCTTCCAATCCATCCACAATTGCCTCAATTTCCCGTAACCTTTGTTCCATCTGCTCACTTCCATCTTTATGCTGATTAATTGCTACTGCTAGACAATGAATATGTCGTTGAGCACGTTGAAGACGTTCACGATCTTCATGCTCGACGGGAGTATGTTTTAACATTTGTTTGACTATTAACTCGTATCTTGGTACCCGTTGAATTGGAGATATCAGGAGAGCATCCAGGTCTAGTTTGTTCGGATGGTCTCGCGAGCATCTCTGGAAAAAATAAGGTAAAATGAATGGAAAAGAGGAGGATTACTAAGTTTCAAGATTGAAATCTATATTGTCAAACTTTTGTAAATTCAATTATTGTAAACTCTGATGTTCACAACAGTTCTGTAAGGGGATTCTGAAATTTTTAGCTCTCACTGGAGCTTGGAAGTCTAGAAACCTCCATCTGAAATCGCCACGTCGACCATGCATTGCGAATAAGTGGACAAGGCCAGGTATTCTGATGGACATTTCCAGACTCTTAGGCTCCAGTGAGGGCTGGAAATCTCAGAATCCACTCACAGACAGCTGCTTTCAAACCACCACCAACTCATAGAAAACTCCTGACCCATGTCAAAAAAAGCATTCCCTTTTCAGCTCTCGGCGCGCTCTCCTTCCCGCAAAGCTTAGCCGTTACGGCATTTAGTGACCCACCGGATTTTCCCAAGTTTCAACCCACCAGATTAATCTAGCATCAAAATTCAAGATAATTTTTCCCAAACTCACACTATAATACTTCTCAAAAGCATGTTTCTGTCTTGCTTGTGTGATTGCTGCCTTTGCAAACTTGAAATTGTCCACAAACGCTATGTATGTCTCAATCATTGACTGTTTTGAGAACTGGAATTGACCATTTTTAGTTTTGATCCTTCCATCAACATCTAAAACTCACATGTGCCAAAAGAACATCACCCAGAATTGCTTCCTTATGCCATTGCTCTATCCGTTGACTCAATGTGGTCAGTAACACCTGATGATGAGCCAGAATTTCTGGTATTCTATAGAAGATTTTGTCAACTAGGGAGGCTTCGATCAACGTGCATTCTAGAGGTTGCCGCAAGGGTCGCATGTATTTCTGAATTATTGATTTCTAGACCATTTCAAGTTTAAAGGCACATACCGTAACCAAAAACTCGAGTCCCTCCACGAAAGACTTCTCAGTATCCAAAAGTTCCCTCGCAGCTAGATGCCTGACACTATAATGTCTTCGGAGACTAGCCCTACTTCTTTTCTTCCACAGTAAGATGTCAGCTTCATGAAGGGAATCCTCCATTCCACACGTCTCCAAAGCCTCTCCTCCATCAGAATACACATAGGGATTCCAGGAGATTGAAGGATGCTGTTCCGGGGATGTAGGTCGACTTCGAAACGTGTCAAGGAGTTTGGCAAAGCGATTCACACCGGCGAGAGTTTCCGAGGGACGATCCACAAGAAGAGAAGTGGAAGAGGAGAACATCTCATCC
This sequence comes from Caenorhabditis brenneri, assembly GCA_000143925.2. Taxonomy (NCBI): domain Eukaryota; kingdom Metazoa; phylum Nematoda; class Chromadorea; order Rhabditida; family Rhabditidae; genus Caenorhabditis; species Caenorhabditis brenneri. The sequence goes on from GL379805.1 coordinate 607,259, forward strand.
ACAATTCCACGTCTTCTGAACAGATATTCAAGGGAAACTACTACACTACTATGGTATAAATAACTCACCGATTTCTAACATTTGGCACTGGATCCGATTGCAACTCATTGGTCATGAAACCATCTGGAACTGATGACTTCCTTGAAATCGAATTCCGACGGATTTCCGAAGTCGGCACGAATTGGTCATTTCTAATAGAAGGAATGAATTGCATAACACCTCGTGGATGACCCAACCGAGTGGATATTCCGGAACGACGTCCATCTGTTGTGTCTGTCGCCAGTGACGACTCGTCGACATCCGAGAATACTGAAGATTCAAGACACGACTCGACTGGATCAACTGGTGGAAGACGACGATTACCTCCACGATCCGATGACACTTGGGATGGATAGGCAAGGACTCTTTGAAGGGATTGAATACTTTTTGCCGCGTCTTTGAGCTCTTCGATTTCTGTGGTCATTTCTCCACCGGAATCGGAGTCGTGACGATGGTTCTGAAGATGTTTTGGGGGTGCATAAGGGGAAAAGAGTTTCAGTACTCGGAAAGAATTTTGGAAGTATCGTTCTACCGTAACTCATAGAATTGTGTGATCATACCTTAAACGCGCATAGATTTTTCTAAGAGTGTGGTATTCAATATTTCCTAGAAAAATTCTCACAACGAATGAAGGTAATACTGTACTTTGCTTTTCTTTAATTGTAGTTGTCATCGTCATGTCTTTCCTAGCCCTACGATAACCGGTGCTACCCCGCATTAGAACTGTCCGGATTAGAACCTGGTACTTGCTAAGCATCTGCCAACTCGAAAAATCAAGGAAACGTAGAAGACAACATAATCGTATTCCGTACAACAATTCCGCCCCAAGTCATAACTGGGAGCTTATATATGGCTCGGTTCTAATCCGGAAAGTTCTAATACGGGGCAGTTCTAATGCGGCCAGTTCTAATAAGGGATAGCACCCGATATCCTTCTTCATAACCAATACTGTAAGCTCATAAACATATCAGGACGTAGATCCCCGTGAGTTCTACGCGTCTGGAAACTTTTCATCATCGTCAGACCGCACGGAGCTGCACGGGACCGGCTAGGGTGGCTGAGCATAGAACATCGAGATCTATATTTTGATATGTCTGTGAGCCCAAAAGTTCAATTTCGAAGAAAGTTATGGCGGACGTGCGCCGGCTCGACAGGAAAGGTTTTTACCATAGGTGTAGCTTTGAAGCCCGGCCCGGCCCGGTGAGCCCGGAATAGTTTTCGTAACGAAAGTCTGTTTTTATTACAGAATGATCGCAAAACAAACTCATAAAGCTGAAAAACTAAACTAACTATTGTCACTCGAAAGTTTTTAGGAAAACTTCAAAATTCGCGCTATTGTTGCGGGCTCACCAGGTTTACAGGGCCGAGCCGGCCTCCCAAAGCCTCCGGCCTCGCGGCAAGATGCTTTCAAGCAAGGCCTTCTCATGAAACTTACCACTCTTGATCTGGATGCTGACGCGAACTTTGGCAGAGATAGTAATAACTTTTGGAGAGCTTCCACGTCGATCTAAAACCCAATAAAAACGTTTCCCAGACCCACTTCCTCTATCTTACCGATGGCATATCCACATTCGGCTCACTATTAGTCTTCCTCAAATTCTGCTGAGAAGCTCTTCTAGACTCACTTCGTTCCCGACTTGCTCGAACCATACTTCTGCGTCTCTCCCTTTGCCGTTCTCTCTCGTTGAAGAAATTCAGATTTGCATCACTTCTCCGTCTTGAATTATAAAAAGAATTTCGAGTGCTCGGGGATACTGTGGCCGATCGTTTGGGTCTTGGCACGGTGGCGATGGGCGGTGGTGGGGAGTCTGTCGAACTATCCGAGTCATCGGCATCGTTCGGGTTGAGCATTGAGAAGCCAGAGGAGAAAAAGGAAAATATTGTGGCAATTGGGGATGGAGCAGGGGGAAATAGGGAATTTGAGCTTGAAACTTACTCTTAAAAACGTCCTGAAATATGTCATATGTCGGTTGGGAGAAAGAGAGATAGGAACAAAGAAAAAGAAGAAGTAAAAGTCAATTTGAACTTTCAATTGCAGAAAGAAAGAGAGAGAGAGAGAGAGAGAGAGAGAGAGAGAGAGAGAAGAAGAAGAAGGAATGGCCCTTGCTCAGGTGTGTAACTGACTCTTTGTTGTGAGAAGAAGCATTAGATAAAGAAGATAGGAGGATGAGGCAGGGAAAACCTAACTCTCGGATGGAAAACTTTTTGATCTCGAGAAAGTTTTAGAGGGGTTGGAGTCGGATCTTGCATATCTAGAGCCTGGAACTCGGAACAGTATCCTAGAATTTTAATTGATCGTCTAGAATCCCAAATGTTGGCCTAGAATTCCGGATGAAGCCCTGGAATTTCAAATGATTACCTAGAATTCCAAACGATGGTCTGAAATTCAGAATGGTGGGTTAGAATTCCGAATGCTAGCCCATAACTTAAAAAAGCAACTTGGAATTTCTGATAGAGGGTTAGTATTCCAGATAATAGCCTATGATTACAAAAAAAAGACTTCGAACTTCTTATGGTGGCCTAGAATTTTGAATTATGAACTAGGATTCCAAATCATGACCTAGAATTCCAAACTGTGGCCTAAAATTTCAAATAGGGACCGATTATTCCAGTCAAAGATGGAGAATTCCGAAATGTCGTAATATATGATGCCAGGTCTGCAACCACCACACCACCACAGACAGCACTGACACGTCAGAATGCAGATCATATCAGGTAACTATTACTGAGTTGGGGATAATTGAAATGGATGAAGTAAACTTTTTGAATAAATTATTCCGAAAAATCGGGTTCTACAGTAATCTGAGATGGGCTGAATCTTGTTCATCTACCTTAAAGGCGCAGAAGGGATCATATCACGGAGAAACGATTATTGTAAGGTTTTCGATTCTTGTTCAAAGTTCTTGGATGCACGATTTCTCTTGGAAACAACAAAAAGTATTGCATGCCGTTTCTACCGGAACATCTGTTTTTCTAAAAATCTGGATAAAATACAATAGTAACTTAAATCGTGATGAGACCTTTTCAAACAAAATCGCATGCACCTTTAAGGTTAATACAGACTTATTGCAAACTACATATGTTCTTCTCTCAATGAGATCGAGATAGCCAGTTTTTGCTTATTTTCGGAATCAGATGGTGATAGTTTTCAGCTTTTCAGCAATAATTATAAAACTACAGTGTATCAAAAAAAATTTGGCCAAATTGTAATTACACGCTCAATTTACTATGTTAAAACATTAACAAAAACTTCAAAAATGTCCAGAATTTTCTCTTAGAAAAACTGAAAATTTGAAAAATGACAATTATTTTTCTACAATTCTCTCAAAACATTTCCCCATTATTTCCCCCAATCCGAAACATTGACAAATCGAATTTTGATCTTTTTATCACTGAGCCTGAGAACCAATAAATTGGTCACTCTTCTCCCTCTCTTTTCACTAAACTATTACAATTGATATATAGAGAAAGAGACACAAATGACGTCACAAGACTGAAAAATCTCAAAAATCGGAGAAAAGAATACTTTCAGACAAGAGAGATCCGGATGTCCACTAGTAATATCTTGTGATAAAAGGCCAATGAGCAAGTGAAAAGTGACCAATCAATGCCGACTGGGGGTGCCCTCCCCCCCTCCATCACCACCCAACTTTTGATGAAGAAGAGGGAGAAGAGTAGTAAGATGACAGCTGACGGAGAGCCGTTCCTTCTGTCTGGAGCCTACCTGAGATGCCAGAAGACACAGCACACAGAGATAGCGATTGACAAGATCATCACTCAATCTATGGAAGAAAGAGGGAGGGGAGGAGGAGGAAGAAGGTCAACTTTAAATTGTGATAAATTATTACTTTTAGTTTTTATAGAGGCGTCGAGAATTGATACTCGAGAGTGCTCCGTGAGTTGGAATAGCTGGGAGAAAAGCGTCCAAATTTATGAGATGAAAACGTTTTATTCAAAAAAACCGGACAATAAAATTGAGAGAATTTTGAAGTTCAGGGTTGTACGAAATGGCAAATTCACGAATATGGAATGCGAGAAATGGAACTTCGTACAACTCTGCTGTATTGCTTTTGACCTGAAACTGAGATAATTTTTTCCAAAAACTCTCATCTTCGTGTCAGAGTTTTTACAGTAGGCGGACATGTAAAAAACCTGAAAAACTTTCTGTGTTCAGTTAGAAAGACACCTATCCTGACCAGACAGCGACATTCAGAACAATGTTATGATGGTTAACCAGGCAGTTGTGACCATAGTACCTTCCTTATTCTGAACATTGAGACTCTGACTTATTGTGTGTTCCATGCAGTTTGAATTCTTATCATATATTTTTGTTGTTGCTCGTTCAATATGATCACGTTTACCTGAATATGTGCACATAACTCAGTAGTTGTTCATTCAATTTTGAGCTCTGAGAATATAACTCGACATTTTCCATAATCACCAAATGATCAGATGTTATCAAATTTCTAGAATTGGAAAGATTGTGGAACATCTTGTTGATTAAGAAAGCCCATAACATGTGCTTGATGAAGGTTGTGGATCTCATAGAGAAAGCATAAAATATTTATTTCATTAAAACTTTAGAAAACATTGATCAATCCTTTATAAGGATCTGTATGAGCAATGAACATGAGGAAAGATACGGAACAACTGAAAATAATGATAGTAAAAGATGTGAACGAGTTCCTTATAAATGCAATTTGGTCAGTATACTTATTTTTGATTTTTCATTTGACTCCAAAATCCACTTTACGGCAGCTTGGGTCAGTTTTTAAAAGAGTATTTGGAAAATAAATCTCAAGATTTTCACGCAAGAAAAGGTCCACTCTTCGGAATGAAGTATTGCTTCTCAGTTAGGCAACCATCTATCCTGTCCAACTGTTATGTTTAGTTTACGATCCAACCAAAAAATGGTGGCTACTTGTTTTCCGTTGTTCACAATGTCGTAGCTCTCATCGATTTCGTCAATCCAAGAGGCGCACCTGTAATCCAATCTTAAAAACTATAATAAGTAATCGGTACCTACCTTTGAAACCATCTTTTCTCTGTCACATTAACTACTTTATCCCATATATCGAAAAACACATTCTCCAAACGAAAATGATCTAATTTGACAGAAAGAACTTTTAATTGAGGACATCCCCCAGCCATTAAATGCTTTAAGAATTGATTAATGTCCAGCTCCGTTAGTTTTGATTTTGAAATCGACAATTGAGTGATTTCGGAATTCAATAAATGATCGAGAGTAACCCAGTGTCCACATTCAAAATGAAGAATTTCGTATTTTTGTAATGTTCCATTGAACTGGAAGTTTTCCGGAATAGGTGCATAAACATCCAGAAAATTTGAATTCAATGTCAAAATAAGCTCAAAGGCACATCGTAGTCAATGAAAACACTCCTCAGAGGACGAGTCTGACGGTTTTTGACGAAATCAATGAACCAAGCTTCTGGTTTTTCCAATATTAGCTTTTGAATATCCATGGTGAAAAGGTCACAAATGTAATTAATTATCGTTTGAGCTACAACTTGTTCATTCATCCAATTGATTCTAATACAATCATCTCCAAATGAAGCAAGTACTCGGTGGCCCATAATCTCTACGTATTCAATCTTTTGAGTCATGTAAGATTCTGAGAAGTTGAGCCCTCTTATTAGAGGAACATATACTTCTTCATCTGACGCATGTTCAATACTAATTTGTTGGAAATCTGGATCCACACTCAACTCGTATTTATTCTTTTTGTTCCAATGAAACTTGATAAGTCTCCACATCCTTTTCGAGCACATTGAGAGAGCAACCCTGGAATTATTTTGAATTAAATAAAATCAAATCTTAAGCCCTACTGAGCTGAAAATAAATCCGTGAAAAATCCTATGATAAACATAAAAGAATTCAAAAAAAACTCACAAATCCTTCGGTTCTGCCACATCGATGATTGTTTTCAAAACTAATTGAGGAGTCAGAAGAAGCGAGAATACAAGGTGCATGATTCAAGAAATCTTTGTAGACGAATGAAGGGGGTGCGTACAGAGAGAGATGATTCAAATGGAGAAGAATAGATCGATATGGAGTGTTCAGAGGGGTCATGGAAAGACATGTTTGACCTCTGCTGGTTTGCACTGCCAAACATACATTTGTCTTACTAGGGACTGGTCACACATGACTATGGATTTTCAGTTAGTAAAAAGTATCACAAAAGACCTGTAAACAAGCAGTGCTCTTTTATGTAATTCGTAATTAGTAGAATCTGTATGCATAATGAACATGAAGGAAAGATAAATATACAACTTTTTTTTGAAGCTGCCAAAATACTTGTTTAGAATTTGATTCAGAGGGTACAATGATTTCAAGATTCAAAAGAGCATTTCGTTGTTTGACTCCAAAATCCACTTTTACGGCAGCTTGTACCAGTTTAAGAGTATTTGGAAGATAAATCTCAAAATTTTCAAGCAAGAAAAGATTCACTCTTTTTCACTTAGGCAGCCATCTATCCTGTCCAACAGTTATATTCCGAAACAGGGTAAAAAAAGGAAAATTTCGAAGAAAACAGATAAATACACAAAAAGCACCAAAAACGCTAGTGTTAAAATCAGAGAAAAAAAAATTGAGCGTGAGCAGCTGGAAGTTTTGTCATAGTCATCAAATGATCATGTTATCCAATTTTCAGAGAGTGTACTTTTTTATTTAACAAGGGATGTGCAACACCTCGCAACCTCAGAATCGGCTCAAAGTTTTATGAGAGGTTTATACCGGTCTAAGTACATACCCCAAAAATTTTTAGAATGTGCTCATCAGTTTCAGCCGAGTTGTAGCGTTTGAAAGTTTTAGTACTGGAACCCGTTGGTTTACCATAGGAAAAGAGGTTTCCAGTATCTATCTAGGCCGGTATAAACCTCTCAAAAATTTTGGAGCCGATTCTGAGGTGGCGAGGTGTTGCGCATCCCTAGCTAGAAACAATAGTATTTATTCAGACTTTTGGGATTGGTGGGGGTCTTATCAAGAAAATAAAATTTATCTGGGCGAAACTTTGTAAAAACATTGATCCGTGCCAGGAAAGCTGCTGAATTAACAAGAAACATAAAGGGAAACGAAAGTTTTGATTAAAGTCTTTATTTGTGGCTGATGTATTGAGAAAAAAAAAGACAAAAAGAAAAAGAACTCTGTCGCAGATCTTTTCAGAACATTTGAGAGTGATTGACACGATGCGCACACCTGCACGACAATTAGAAAAATAAGCAGCCATCTATACTGTCGAACTGTCATGTCTAGATC
>GL379805.1:622870-636189 GCA_000143925.2 Caenorhabditis brenneri
CCTGTCCACTGTTATGTTTAGTTCACCACCCCACCAAAAAATGGTGGCTGCGGTTTCTCCGTTATTCACAATGTCGTAGCTCTCATCGATTGTGCAAATCCGAGGGGCGCAACTGAAATTCATTTTTAGAAACTATAATTTATAATCGGTACCTACCTTTGAAACCTTCTTTTCTCTGTTACTTCCACTACTTTTTCCCATAAATCAAAAAACGCATTTTCCAAATGAAAAAAATGAAATTCGAGAGAAAGAACTCTCAATTGAGGACATCCACCAGCCATCAAATGCTTCAAGAATTGATTAATATCATGCTCCGTTAACTTTGATTTTGAGATCGAAAACTCGGTGATTTCCGAATTCATTAAATGATCGAGAGTAACCCAATGACCATAATCAATATGGAGATAATCGCATTTCGGTAATTTTCCATTGAACTGGAAGTTTTCCGGAATAGGTGCATAAACAGATATATCATTTGATTTCAATGTCAAAATCAGCTTAGTCTCTTCTTCAGTCAAAGTTACAACAGTGTTAACAAAAACTTCATTCAAAGGACGAGTCTGACGGTTTTTGATGAAATTAATGAACCAAGCTTTCGGTTTTTGCATCGATAGTCGCTGAACATCCATTGTGAAGAGATCACAAATGTAATCAACTATTGTTTGAGTTCCAACTTCTTTATATATCCAGTATGTTTCAATGCTACTTTCCTCGAATGAAGCAAGTACACTAAAACCCATGATCTCTACGTATTGGGTTTGTTCAGACAATTTAAGTTCCGAATAGTTAGAACATTTTATTAGATGAACATCTACTGATTTAACTGATGCATGTTCAAAATTTATCCGTTGCGAATCTGGATTCGCATGCAACTCGTATCCATTCTTTTTGTTCCAATGAAACTTTATAAGTCTCCACATTCTTCTCGAGCACATTGAGAAAGCAACTCTGGAATTATTTAAAATCAAAAAAAAATGAATTCATCAAAGCTTAAAGGGGTCTATCAAAATATTTTTGTTTGTGGGACTTTTACACTTTCGGATAGAGCTTGACAGATTACATCGAAAATTCTCTTGTAGGTATGATCAGAAATGTCAAATTGATCTGATATTGCATAAATCTATGAAAACTCTTATGGTAAGCATGAAAGAATTCAAAACAAACTCACAAATCCTTCGGTTCTGCCACATCGATGATTGTTCTCAAAACTAAATGAGGAGTACGCAGAAGCGAGAATACAAGCGGCATGATTCAAGAGATCTCTGTAGACGAATGAAGGGTGGGCGTACAGAGAGAGATGGTTCGAATGGAGGAGAATAGATCGATATGGAGGGTTCATGTTTGACCTCAGGTTGGCACTGCCAAACGTACATTTGTCTAACTAGGGACTGGTCAGACATCACCATTAGTGAAAAGAAATACGATAAACCTGAGAACTAAATGGGTACTGTTATGAAGTTATGTCAAACTACTTTGGTTCGAAAGGTTGAGATTCTGTAGGATTCAGTAGAAAAATTAAACTGAAATTAAGGAGAAATAGTATTGGAATCGCCTTTTTTTTCAGAAGTATGTTTCTTGTATCTGCGTGTGTAGGTTATATAAAGTTTTATTTGTAAGGTAAAATAAAAATAAGAGAAGCAAAAGGACAATCGGAAATTATCATATAAAGTTGGTGGGGGGAATCGTGAAAATAGGGAGTGAAGGATGTGAAACGAAATTTCATCCAAATTGAAAATCTCCTGGCTGGACGGCAATAATCAACGTGTTAAGGCAATACAAACAAATCGAATATCTAGTGCCTCCTTCATTCCGAATATCGAAACTCTTATTGAATGTGTACTCGTAATTACTTGGGCTGGAATTTTACATTTTTCGAATTTTATGTGATAAAAATTGGATCCTTACGTTATATACATTCTTCTCTCTGTCACTTCAATCACTTTGTCCTCTATACCAACAAATAATTCCTGAATATCAAAATAGTTTCTAACTTCGAGTGATAGAAACTTCAATTGAGAACATCCGCCAGTCATTAAATGCTTTAAGAATTGATTCATGTCATTCTCAACTAGGTTTGATCTAAAAATAAATATTTCAGTGATTTCCGAATTCTTCAAATGATCGAGTGTAATCCATTCTCCATGTCGAAAAACAAAACAATCACATTTCGGTAAGGTTCCATTGAAACAGAAGTAGTATGGGACCTCTGCATATACATGTATTTCTTTTGAGTTAAACCTCAAGATACGTGCAGTTTCTTTTTCATTCAACGTCACATGATCTTCGACCAACAAGTATCTGAGAGGGCGATTTCGACGGTTTTGGATAAAATTAGAAAACCAGGTTGTTGGTTTTTGCAGCGAAATTTTTTGAACATCTAACGTGAAAAGATCAGAAACGTATTGCACGGTTTTCTGTGTTCCAATTTGCTCATCCATCCAATAGGTTTCAATAAACCTATCCCCAAACGATGCAATTACTATTTTACCCTTGATATCCACGTATTGGGTTTTTGGAGGCATTTTGAGCTTTGTATGAGTAACACATGTCAATAGAGTAACATGTTCTGATTCATAATTAACTATAAGATATGTTCTTAGCCATTTTTGAAAATAAAGCTTTTGTACAACTCTCAACTCCCATTTTTTCTTTTTATTCCAATGAAACTTGATTAGTCTCCACATCCTTTTCGAGCACATTGAGAGAGTAACTCTGAAATTATAAAAATTAGTGTTCTACATAGTATAGTTCGATTGTTTTCTATAGATTTATGAGAATCTAACTAAGAAACCTTCAGGCTTAACAGTGAAGTTTCAGGATACTTCACTGACTAGCTCAGAAAAAGAAAACCACACAACCATATTTTGTCTCAAAGGAGGACTTTTTTGAGTCAAGTCGCGTGAACCTGATTCACAGTGTGTTAAAATTAAAGCTTTTGTTGTTGGCGACCAAAACCAATGACAACTCAAAATAAACTCACAAATCGTTCGGCTCTGCCACATCGATGATTGCTCTCAAAACTAATTGAGGAGTAAGAAGAATCGGGAATATCGACGACATTTTCCGATAGAGAATGAAAAAGAATAAAGTGATTCGGTCACCCAAACGGTGCAGAACAGATCAATAAGATGCAATTAGTGCGCGCAGTTTTCGTGAAAGATTGATGCATCTGTTCCACTGTAGTTGAGCTGTAGAACACAGTAATGTTTGAGCCTGCCTAAAGAAAAGGAAAGAAGCATATCATCTTCGAGCGGATAATTCATTATACAAAGATTTTTCGAAATTATGCAATAAAAATTTACAAGCAAAGCAGTGACTGCGTGAATAGAGTTAGTAATTGATATTGAGTAATTATTGACATTGAGGAAGTGTAGATGAATCGACACAAGTGGCATCAACAGTTGAGAACACAGCATTCGAATCGGCACATTCGTGTTTGATGAGGTTTCCGTTTGAGCATTTGTGATAAGAACGAGAGCAGAGAGCACTCGAGAACACCCCGTCCACTGAGCAGTCGTATGTGGCAACAGCCGAATCACGAATCAACAGATGATCTGGAAATTTCTATATAGAAATGATATAAATAATTAGTTTACCTTCGATTTGACACTTCAGAGATGTTTCTGGAAAGTCACAAATCAAGGATTGTTCGTTGAAGACGAGAGTTGAAGGACACTCGAAAATGTCCTCATGACCATTTTGACAGGAAAGAACTCGTGGAGTACATTCTAATGCATACAGTCCATTTTCCATATTGATACATGGAGTCAGAAGATCCTCGTTACCGTAACCATTAGCCTCGCCAGATGACTCTCCTGATCCTGGAAGATAGATTTTGAATGTGATAGTCGAAATGGATAACTAACCTTCACCGGAACCTCCTCGACACTCTTGAACATTGTGCTCATAATCACACATTTGAGTGCCCTCCGAGAACTTGAGCCCAGATGGACAGAACATGACGACAGAGTTTCCATTGGTACAAGCTGTGAATGTGGAAGAGCACTCGCCGAAAGAGTAGTATCCGTCCTTTCCACACTGAGCTGGCTCTGGAAGTTCTGAGCATCCTTCAACACTTCTTCGCCAGTCACAAACGAGAAGTGATGGATTGAAAACGAGAGAAGAAGGGCAATCCATAAGACGAGCAATTCCTCCGGAACATGTCAGGAAATTGGTGGAGCAACCATCGATTGGGAAGATTCCATCGGCTTTATTCTCACACGATGGCGTCGTTTCACCGCTTCCTTCTCCAGATGAGCTTTCCTCGTAACTTCCGTATCCAGAATTCTGTTTCTCTTCTACTGGAGCAATGGTTTCTGTGGTTGTCTGGATCTCCTCATTGCATTCGGTGATGGTTGACTTCCATGAGCACTTCTGCTCAACGGGATCGTAATGGAGAGGAGTAGTGCAAGTCAAGTATCGTGGAGAGTTGGAAGTGCAGACGAAAAAGTAGTTGGAGCAGGTTCCAGACGAGTAGACACCGTCCTCTCGATACTCACATACTGAAAACGGTTCCTAATTTTCAGAATTATAGAGGGAAACTCACCATTTTGAAGAATCTCGTCTCCGGATGACTCTCCTGAACTATCCCCTGATCCTGTTTCGTTCTCAATTCCTGATCCGTCTCCCGATTCGATTCCCGATGACTCTTCTTCCGGAGCTGCTCCACAGGCGAACACATTGTGTCTCCAGTCACAAATCTCTTGGCTAGCGTGATAGACTAGATCGTCGGGGCAGTCCATAATACGTGGAATTCCACCGGAACATGTCAAGAATCTTGGCTCACAATCTCCGAGCGAATAGAGTCCGTCCGCTAACCTGGTGCAGTCGTGAAGGAAACTCGCATTGATCGCTGCTATCAGAAGCGCCGCGGCTACTAGTGTCTTCATTTCCCTGAAAAAGTTGCACAATAAGAAATTCGCAATTTTGAAAGTTGAAAAAACGAAAAATTTTTGACAAAATCTATTAAATCTCGGAAAATTAGGAATGAAGTGCTGACAAATGAATTGAACCGCCAAAAAACATCAAAGGGAGCCGATACAAAACTTAACTGGGTCATGGAACGAAGTTTGATTACTGTACGATTTAATTGCGCGCGCTTCTCGACAGTTTTTCGCATAACCTTTTCATTTCCTATGTGCTCTGCTTCGAATTCTTTTCGCTGGTCTTTTCTTTCCTTTTTTCATTCTTTCTGAAGTTTGAAAGTTAATTATTTGTTTTTTCCGTCTGCTCGAGCTCGAGAGAGCATGATCTCAATTTTTTTGGAAAACCCAGTCTTTTTTCTCTGTTTTCACCTCTTTTTTGCGTTCCAGAATGTCGTCAATTTCACGTGCCGCTCTACGTGAAATGATAGTGACCCGATACGTGCCGCCGGAAGAAGATTTTGAAGTCGAATCGCTCGAAGTTCCACGCGCCGGTTGCTCAGTTCTCCAGCCGAAGCGGGCGATTCACAATGAAGACATCATCGAAAATCAAGGAGAAGACGTGGAACTTGTCGAAGACGACAACTACCGAACCGTGCATCGTATCGATGAGACTCCAAAACTTGTGGCAAAAAAACAGAATCCCCTCCCTCGTATCCGAGATGAGGCAGCCAAAGTGCTCCGGAACATTCAGAACACTCCAGCCGAAACGATTCGCACCGAGCGCTTCGATTTCTTCTCACAAAGATGGTTCCATACATCACGCGAATCGGAGAAAGCACTCGCCGAATATGTTCTACTCCATCCCAACCATCGGCCATTCTTCTTCACAATGCAGTGCCGACATTTTGAAATTGAGGATCTTTCCGGGCTTATTTTGGTAGAAATTGGTTGTAAATTTGATGACAAAATGTTCAAATTTCAGACATCTCTTCTCTCCGAGCCCAGAGAAACAGGCCAGTGTCTTGCACGATTTGCCATACAGACAACAGTTGACATGCCGTTCAAAGTGCTCTTCAGTATTCTCGAAAGAATGGTCATAGAAAACGAAGGTTTCCAGTTGTCAGATGGCGTTGTGACTGCGTCTCTTATGAAACCACATGGAAACAGAGTCAGTTAAATGATTCATTTGTCCAGAAAGCAATTATTGATTTCAGACAACCACTTATCGCCTCAAGACCGACAAATGCAAAGAATACGGTGAGCTGGAGCCAGAGCTAGATGAGCACGGTCAAATGATCGCTTCGAATGCATCAATCACGTGCTCAGTGGAAGGAAAACGTCACGTGCAGACGACGATCTCTTACAGAAATAACTCCAGAGTCAAGAATTCCTCATCAAGGAACAGAGTATGTTCTAATCTTCTGAAAATCAATAATAGTTTCATTATTCTTTCAGTACATCGAATTTGAGCAAACGGTGAAATGCATGAACAGGCGAGTGATGATCATTGAGGATCAGAACGAATTGGTCGAATTCGAAGTTGACAGCGACATGATCTCATTGAAAAACGGAGTGCCACCAGTCGGCGACCTGATCACCTTCCTCCGATCCAAAGAAATGAATGATGATCAGAATGATTAAATTTATTCAATGATAAGTAGTAAACATTAATCTGTATCATTGTATATGTATTCGAATAACCCATTTCATTTCCTTCGTGTTGAATATTTGTATCAACTAACACCTCCATTCTCTTTCATTTTTGTTGTTGTATTTCCCTTCCTTATACTTTATATATCACCTCACAGTCTTTCCGCACAACTATTTTGTCTATGTTCAACATGTATATTGCTTGCACCCGATTTTTCTCGTAACTGAACGAACAATAAACAGTTCTCGGTGAATCTTTCCTCTCGATTTTTCAGGTAATTTTCCAATTTATCACCAGAAATGAAATAAGAAAGAAATTTTGAAGAAAATCGAAATGTGAACCTCCCTCCGAAAATTGTGTTCGATAGAGCGTGCTTGCTAATTTTTGGAAAATTATTTTATTTTTAGCCTCATAAAACTCATCAATAAGCTTATAAATTATATCATTTTTCTCAATTTTCATCTCATAAAATTCAGAAATGGGAGATGCACCAGAAAAGAAGCGACGAAAGCTGACAACAGCTCTGAAAGAGGCGATCGGTGCGCATTCACAAAAGCCAGAGGAAAACATTGAGAAGCCGATTGCTCTTGCGTTGATCAGTGAGTGGATTCACCTGATATTCACCACAAAATATTAATTCATTAATGTTTCAGGTGACAACAAATCAGCTCAAGATATTCTCAACAAATGTCAAGCGTCGCGTCGTCCGCAAGCTGTTCTGGAGGTGGTGTTGAAGATTTGCAAGGAGAAGGTGAAATAGTTTTTATTTGGAAAATGTGTTCTAACTGATATAATTTTTAGAAAAGCGAAGCTCATGTTGATGATGCATTTCTATCGATTTTCCGTAAACATTTTGCAATTTTGGGAGTTGATTCAGCGATCGCGTGCTGGAAGTTGATTGAGGATCATCTGAATGAATCAGAATCTTCGTAGGGATTTTAGAATTGAAAAACAAAAACTCAATGAATAGTTTCAGAAATGAAATCACAATTGCCAACGAGTTCATCGGCACTTCAAATCTTCTCGGTCACGGATTCGGAAAGTTGCTCCAGACTATCAAGTCCGGATTGCCAAGTGTGATTGTCAAAGCATGGAAACAAAGTCGTAAAGTGGATTCTCTCTCCATCGCCTACTCTCTAATGTCACTGATCCTTGCTGAAAATGCATATGGAGACAATCAATCGGATTCAGTGTCAGAATACTGGACAAAGGAAGTGATCACTGAAAAATCGATGAAAAAAGACTATGGAATGAGAATGATCAGCTCGATGACTGGAGATGAAACAGCTCTTGAATCAGCCTCAGAAATCCAGGAGGATCAGCTGGAGTTGCTCTCGAAAATCTTCATGAATCACTTGGAATTCTTCATTGGAACACTTCACGAGTCGAATTGTACTCAGTTGCTTTCAAAAGTCATTGAATCGCATTTAGAGAAGAAAGAGCTGAAATCTCTGGCAACCCGACTAAGGACTTCTGAAGTCCGCATCTCTCCGATTTTATACAACGCTGTTGTCACTGCCGCTCGCAGTTTCTTTGAGATTTCGGATGCTGAAATGATTCTCCTTGCAAATTTAGAAACAATGAAGTAAGCTGATTCCCTCGAATTCTCTATTAAATAATTCGATTCTAGGTCAAAAGAAGTGATGAAACAACTCCCGACGATCTCCGAAATCATTGTGACACCCAGAAAAACGTCCAATAAGAAGAGCATGAAACTGGAAGATCTTCATGATTTCATTTTTAAAGTCTCGGATAAATCGGAAGATCTCAAGTACTCAATTGCATTTTCCCTTCTGTCTATCAACCTTTCCATTGTATTCGATGAGTCAAAAAATTGGAAAATCACTGGAAAACTATTGAGAGATCTCCCAGAAGAATCTCTCGAAAAGCTGTTGAAGATTGGAAAAGGAAGCAATGAAAAAGTGTTGGATGTTCTCAAGGAGGCTAAGAAATCAGTAGAAGAGAGGCATACGCAGAGAAAATTCACAAATAAAACTGCTTCGGAAGTCATTGAGCAGTTGGAATCGGAAGAGTTATCTGTAGAAAATGCAGTCATGTTGCTTCAAGATGTTCATAGTGTGGAGACAAGGAAAGAGATATTTGGTGAGGATGATATAGGGAAGGTGGTGTCAGCGGCAAGCTGCCTGAAAATACTCAACTGCTGTTTCTGAACTGCTATGCTGTAACTGCTAGTGTCTCAACTGCTATATCCGGCTCTTCTGCTATAGATAAACTGCTATTTTCGCCACTTTTGATGTCTCAACTGCTATGGCTATAGCACGATCCACAGCAAAAGAGCCAAATATAGCAGTTGAAACACTAGCAGCTACAACATAGCAGTTGAGAAATAGCAGTAGAGATAAATAACAGTTGAGTATTTGCCGCAATTTGCCGAAGATAGGCAAAAAAACGGCAAGTTTCTCTTTCTCAGAAAATCGGACAATTTGCCTGAAAAAAAGACAATTCGTTTTCCTGAGCAACTTGCCGCAATCAATCGGCAACTTGCCATGTGCGTTTATCAGTTTGCCGCTGCCCATTAGCGAAAAGAGAGACGCAGCTCGACGCTCGAGCCTCTCGCTCCTCGCTTCTGTTTTTTCAATCAATAATTTCCAGATTCCGTGGTGAAATACGTCGAGGATATGGCAGGTGGTGAGAGTCTAAATGAACTTAAACTATTCAATGTGCTCATCGAAATGTACGGTGGAACACCACTGGAATCCCTCGCTCTCCAAATAGTTTTCTCACGAATCGCTGCCGATGGATGGACGGAACTGGATAAAACACCTGGAACAGAGAAGACTGATGAGTCTTGGTTCACAGTACTCGTTGAAATGATTGTTCTGCTGGAGACGGCAATGAAATCCGCCAAAAACTCTGTGATCAAATCGTTCACTGCTCTCTACTGTCAATTGTTTAGTCAAGTGCTGAAGAATAGTCAACGATTCGTGAGAAACAGTTTGAATGCGGTCGCTTCTCGAACACTTTCACCGGAAATGGAGATGCAATTCGTTCTTCGACGTCATAAATTGATTCAGGATGTCGCTCGATTAGTTGATGCGATGAAGAGAAATGAATCGTATTTTTCTATGGTTAGATTTTACAGATTTTGTATTTGAAACTCATTCTTTGAAATATAACTTTTGGGTTCACAAGCATAGAAAAAAACCCGGACCCGTGCTGCCCAGGGCACTTTCTTTTCAACTGGTGCTTTCAAGTTTTCAGACGCATAGAGCTAACTGAGACTGGTGTTTGTGAACCTAAAGTTTCTCAGGGCTCAGACCGAGCTAGCTACATCAGAAAGAACGCTCTACTGAACAATTTTGCTGTGTTAGCGGTGGTTTGAATTTTACGTGGCGGTAACACATTCTTGCTCACAATATATATTTTCATGGAAACAATAATCAAAATATAATTTTGCCAACAATCAATAGAGCGTACTTTCTGATGTAGCTTGGACGTCTATGCTCATGATCTTTTTTTCAGTTAACTGCGTCTATCATCGGAGAAGCCGTCTTCCACGGAGCCGATAGTCTGTTGGCACTGGCTAAACTCCATTCACTGGCTGACAAGAACGCGTCTGGACTGCTCGCCACGAATCTTCCCGTTGTTGAAAGAACTCGTTACAAGAAATTCCTATCCACAATCACGAGGGCTTCGAAACGAGTCTATTAATTGTTTGTTAATGATTTTGTTTTTTGTTGGAAATTTTTTGTTGCGTTTATTTTATGAACTATAATTTCTGAGAAAGAGTTCAACACTATTGAAGAATGATCACTGGAGCTGGAGCAGCAGCCACCACCGGTTGAGCATACATCATCGGCATCACCATTGGAGCAGCGACGACTGGAGCAGCTGCGACCATTGGAGCGGCAGCAACCACGGGAGCAGCGGCCACAGCTGGAGCTGCAGCAACTACTGGTGCGGCGGCGACTGCCGGAGCAGCGGCAACGGCTGGTGCTGCAGCTACAGCAGGAGCTGCGGCAACACCTCCAGCAGCTACGGCTGGAGCGGCAGCTGCAACCGCTGGTGCCGCGGCTGCAGCACCTCCTGTAGCAACGGCTGGAGCTGCGGCGGCTGGTGCAGGAGCTGCTGCGGCTGCTGGAGTTGCAGCCGGAGTTGGAGCCTGAGCCACTGGAGCAGCTTTTCCTTGAGGAGCCTGTGCCACTTGTCCTGGTTTTCCTCCTGCATTTTGTGTCACTTGCCCTGGCTTCCCGGGTGGAACTGGAGCTGGAACAGATACACTTGGTTTAGTCGTTGTTGCTTTTGCTGCTGCTAAGGCTTGCTCTTTTTTCGCATTTTGAGCATTTTCATTTCGAGCATTTTGAGTATTCGGAGTGCTCGGAATGTTTGGAGTCGGCATGTATTCCGATGACTTTCCAGCTTTCGATGGAGCTCCACCAGCAGTACCTGGTTGTCCGGGTGCTCCTCCATTCGCTGCGGCTGCAGTTCCTGGTGCTCCGCCATTTGCTCCATTGAGTGGAGCCTTCCCGGGCTCTTTTGTCACTGGTGGCTGGTTTCCCTGAGCAAGATTAATAGCTCATAGTGAAAAATCAATAAAAACCGTACCTTCTTGGCGCCTGGCGGCCGTCCCATCAGTTTGTCCATACAGGAAGAGCAGCATGATTTGAAGCACTCGCAACACATTTGAGTAACTCGTGAAACGTTTTTTGATGAATTTATTGATTTTTAAATGGAAAATAAGGGGGAAATAGATGTGGGACTAGATAAAAATAATTTAATTAGAGCAGCACGTTTTCGAAAAAAAAAACAAAAAAGTGGCGCCAAGAGGAATCGAACCCGCGTTGAAAAATTGAAAAACGGCAGCGTTAACCGCTACACCACGGAAGCGGATAAAGAAAAGTAAAGGGAGGGCTTACATATTGTAACGGTTCGTTGTTTCTGACGTAATCGCGCATGAGACAAGCTGTGCATCGATGACATCCAAATTTTCTCAAAAGTTGAATCAATTTTTCAATTATCCCATCAATTGTTCCATACAAAAACCAAACAAAAACCCAATCATTTATTATCGAATCACATGAATCTAACACCTCCAAATGGAGTACACGGAGCTGCGTATGGTGCCACCATTGGAGCTGCATACGGAGCAGCAACCACCGGAGCAGCGACCATTGGAGCAGCGACGACTGGAGCCGCAACGACGGGAGAGACGACTGGAGTGGCCATGACTGGAGACGCGACGATTGGAGTGACCATTGGTGTGGCGACGACTGCTGGAGTCATCATTGGGGTGGCACATGTGACGACGGTCTGGAAATTTGTTTTTATTCTGAGCAATGGAACTACAGTACCCCTGACTGAAAAAAACTCACTGGTGGACGGTAGTACATTTCGATGCAAGTTGGTTAGTAGAGAGAGTCGAGTAGAGAATAGACAATAGTTGATTTTATTATCATCCGTAGAGAAGTGAGAAAAGGGGCGGAGCTTAGATATAGAGCAGTGATAAAAGGAAAGAGTTCACGGGGATAAAAAATAATATTATTTGAAATTCAAATTTCTGTTCAGAATCATTTTTTTCAGTGAGTAATTTTCTTAATTAAACGCTCTTATTGGTGATTGCCGGCCCTTCCAATCTGGCCACACCACCATTATAAACTCATTATCTTTATGGTTTTGTCGATCATCATACAAAATCGAAGCCACCTTCCCAGCATTATTCACTATATTAATGCTGTATTGGAAGGAAATTGAGCGATTATTTCGACTGAAAAAATGATAATTAATTGGTTTTTCCCAAGTTTGAAACTTACTAAAAATATCGCATCGTACTAAAATGCATACTTGCAGAATTACGGGCCGGGCCGGGCCGGGCCGGGCCGACAAAAATAAAATTTCGGCCCGGCCCGGGCCGGCCCGCCTTGGCGGGCACACGGAATTTTGTGATTTTTTCCGAAATTTTTACATAATTTTCGCCTTTTCACTATAAACTATTCTTTTTTTGTGATAAGTTCATTTTCACTCCAAAACTATAAGAAAAGTATGTTTTTCAATCAAAAAAAAATACCCCAAAAAAACTTTGAAAAAATAACAGTGATGACATCGACCCGCGGGCCTGCCCCGGGCCGGGCCGGGCGGGCCGGGCCACGGGCCGGGCCGGGCCGCGGGCCGGGCCGGGCCGGCAAAATTCTGAAATCGGCCCGGCCCGTTGCAAGTATGCTAAAATGTGCTCTTCTTCTTACATCAATTCCATTAATAATCTGATCAATATTGATCAATTCAGTTCCAACACTCAGATATTGGAGTCGTGAGTTCAAACCGGCTATCCAGTTTCTCAAAAATCGGTTCACTTCGAAATTCGTGAATTTAGTTCCTGGCATCTCCAACTCTCTGGAGTTCAACTGGTTCAGATTAGCAACAGTGAGCCATTTAGCTGCGGCTATATCGACAATGTCGATTTCTAATGGGATCCTGAGAATTCAAACATATAGATAGAAGAGTTGGAAGAGATTTACTGGAGACAGGTCAGACATGACAATGGACTTTCAGTAAATGAACAGCACCACTGGATAGGTATGAGCAAATCCTGTACGGTTATTTAGTTTTCTACTGTTATGGTCTCATCTAGATCAGGCTACGTGGATTTGAAAAGTCAGATTCTGTAAGATTTAGTGAAGAAAACCAACTGAGAAAAGAAGAATGACCGCATGCTAAATCAGAACTGTCCATATCTCAAAAGTGTACGGAGCTAGAAAAAAGTTTTCAACTGCAAACTTGCTCCAAATTTAATTTTAAGAAAGTTTGCAGTTGACAACTTTTTTCTAGCTCCGCCCACTTTGAGATAT
>GL379805.1:643889-655680 GCA_000143925.2 Caenorhabditis brenneri
AAATATTGTGGAAACTGGCCTGTGGTGGCAAATTTATCTTCTTTCAAACAATCGGCTAGCTGTGATTGATCTGGAATCTGGATTGGTGGCGTTGGAGTAAGTTGTTGAGCCATCTAAAAGAAAATCAGCAGTTAATTTCCCAGATATTCTCAAAGCTGACCTGTGGTGGCAATTTCAATTTCTTCAAGTAATCCACTAGCTGTGATTGAGCTGCAGCCAGAATTGGTGGTGTTGGAGTGAGCTGCTGAGCCATCTGAAATATGAAATAGTTGTTTTTGCAGGTATTGTGTGAACTGACCTGTGTTGGGAAATTCAATGTCTTCAAACTGAATGCGTACTGTGCCTTTATAATAGTTTCTGACAGGGCAACGTAGGGAAGAGCGAGAAGTGGAAAAGAGTTTTGCATTTTCAAGGTTGCAAGGCAGCCTTGAAAATTTGGATCGATGTGCACAGAAGACAGAGGTTTACGAGCAATATACTACACACTAGAGGCCCCTCCCCCCAGTGTTTTGTATCTCACTACGACAGGTCATCCTTGTAATATTCCTAAAAGTTCGGTCATGTTTGCAAGAAAATGTTTACGAGTAAACATTCATTATATGAAAAGATTTGAATTTGATTTTCAAAGTTTATTAGGCGCGGTTAGCAACCTACACCAAAAAATTAAATAAGAAACTTGGTAAAAAAATTGGGGGCAGTACAACTTATATAGATGCCTGAGAGGGGAGTGGAAATATAAAAGTAAACGGGTAAAATTTTACAGATTTGCGGTAGATGTTCTACCATCCTTCGTCTTCCTGAGTTTGGACGCTGCTTCCGAATCCGGTGGCTCCGTAGTTTCCTGCAGCATGTCCTTGCATCCATTCCGGTACGTTTTGTTCCGCATCGGCGAGGACCTTCAGAAGATCTGGAATCAATGGACTGTCCTCTGAGATGAAACTGGTTGCTCTTCCGGAGTTTCCGACACGTCCAGTTCTGAAAGATTGAAATCATTTTGTTGAAAAATAATCAAACAAACAAACCTTCCGATTCGATGAATGTAGTCGTCGATGTTGTCTGGCATATCGTAGTTGATCACATGATCCACTCCTTTGATGTCGAGACCACGTTCGGCGACGGCTGTGGCAATCAGGACTGGCTTGGTTCCGGTTCGGAAATGTCTCAGAGCTTCTGAACGCTCTCTTTGTTCACGTGCACCATGAATCTGGAAACAAAAGCTATGTCAACAACTATAAATGTTTCAAACCATACCGTGATAGCAGGAACTTGAGCACTCGACAGAATTGCAGCCAAGGTGTCAGCCATTGCTCTCTGAGAGACAAACACAATAGTCTTTTTGGTGTAGATTTCAGCATCTGAAAATAGAAAACATAAATGAAAGAATGAGTAGTTTAATATTACTTTTCTCAGTGGAGTAACTGTCGATGTCGATTCCAAGGAGCTCCAAAAGCTTGTCTTTCTTCTCACTTCTTTCGCAAGCTTCAAACTCTTGGACAACACACTTGTTTGCCGCTCCGATTTTGTCGATGGTAATCATTGTGTAGTTGTTCTTGAGGAAACAACGAGCAGCTTCTTGAACACTATCTGGGAACGTGGCACTGAACATGAGAGTTTGTCTGTCTTCTTTCTTTGGCATATTCTCGTAGTTGACAATCGTCTCGATGTCATTTCCGAATCCCATAGCATCGATCATACGATCAGCTTCATCTAGTACGAAGAAGCGACATTTGTCGAGCTTGATAGTTCCTTCTTCACAGAAGTGCTTGATTCTTCCGACAGTTCCGACGATGATCGTTGCACCCTTCTCGATTTGACTTTTGTTGTATCCAACAGCCAATCCTCCGTAAACTGGCTTGATCTCCATCATTGTCTGATAAGAGAATTTCCTTCCTTCATTGTAAATCTGATCAGCAAGCTCACGAGTGGGTGTCAAAATGATACAACGTGGATAACATCCTCCTTCTCCAGCAGTGTTCAAGTCATTGTCATCCATGAGACGAGACATGATTGGCAAAAGGAAAGCAGCTGTTTTTCCAGATCCCGTTTGAGCACAAGCCATGATATCGTGGCCAGATCGGATGAGTGGAATAGCGTATTGCTGGATTGGTGTTGTCTTGTTGTAACCAGCGTGTTGAACATTCTTACGCATAGTCTCAGTCAGCTCGGCTTCATTGAAGGTTCGGACGGCTGTCACCTTGCAATTCTTTCCACACGAAGTAACTTGGACTTCAGCATCGAAAAACTTGTTGAACATAAGTCCCTCCGAAATTTTCTGCATGTTGAAAACGTCCTCCATTGTATCTTCTTGTGGAACATAGGTAGCTTTTGGGCCTTCTCCCTCAGCATGTTCTCTTGGCTTCGGTGGATTGGTGCATTCACTTGAACGATGACCTTGTTCTCCGCAATTGAAGCAACCACGTGGTGGCTCTGGACAGTCAGAAGAACGATGTCCTTCTCCTCTGCAGTTGAAGCACTTCATTGGGCCACGTTCTTCACCTCCTCCGAAGCCTCCGCTTTCGCCTCCAAAACCACCACCGAATCCACCATCATTGCCTGCTTCGCCGAAACCTGATCCTCCACCGAAACCACCAGATTGGCCTCCGAAGCCACTGCCTCCACCGAAGCCACCACCTCCACCACGATTTTCGCGTGGCTTACGTTCTTCTGGACAATCGCGAGAGTTATGTCCTGGCTGCTGGCAGTTATAGCAATCTGAAATCAGAAGTTGAAGAATGTAGAGGAGGGAACTACTAACTTCTTGGTGCTCCGCCATCTCTTGGCTTGCGTGGCTCTGGGCAGTCGGCTGAACGATGACCTGGTTGCTGGCAATTGAAACAGTCTGAACAGAGATTCATAAGATGAGCAATAATTTCGCAGTAAACTAACTGTTGTTTCGCTCTCCTCTTTCTCCTCCGTAGCCACCCGATTCTCCACCGAATCCAGAGCTGCCGCCACCGAATCCTCCGGAGTTTCCTCCGCCAAATCCGCCTCCGGTGTTTCCACCTCCAAAGCTGGTGCAGTTGCCACCACCACCGAAACCGCCACCACTGCTACCACCTCCGAAGCCATTGCTCTTTCCGCCTCCAAATCCGGAACCGCCCGAGTTTCCTCCTCCGAATCCAGATCCGCCGGTGTTACCACCTCCGAAGCCAGAACCGCCGGTGTTGCCACCTCCGAAGCCGGATCCACCGGTGTTTCCACCTCCGAATCCTGAGCCGCCGGTGTTACCACCTCCGAAACCAGATCCACCCGAGTTTCCTCCGAATCCACCGGAGTTTCCTCCACCAAATCCGGAGCCACCAGAGTTGCCGAATCCACTGGACTTGCCTCCGAAGCCAGAGCCTCCAGTGTTTCCTCCGCTTGGTTTCGCTGAAATATTAATTTTGAGAAAAAATCAAGCAGACTCAATATTTTCACGTACCTGGAGCATCATCCCATCCGTCTGTGTCAGTCATCTTGCTAGTTATACAATTTCAAGTCGAAATTAACGAGAAAATACAACGAATCGTGACGAAAATCAACACGAGAAAGTGAAAGAATTTCGAAAATAGGACCGAAAATTCGAGAAATGCCGCGCAGCTTACAGTAGTAGCGCGAGGCGCTGTGAGACCCGAGCCCGAGACAGTAACATGTTCCTTTAAAATATCGCTTTCAAAACTGCTCTTTCGGAAGAAATCATCAACTTTATCGTTAAAAAAAAGAATTTTCAGCATGAAAAAAAAACAGTTTTGAATGTTGGCTTACAAAATTCTCATTCAAATTTACTAAAACTTTGGAAATATGCAAATTGTAGAAATTTTCTTCGTCATCAACTAATTTTTCGCAATACATTTTATCAGAAGCCTGTTTTAGCGATCTTTTCCGTGTGCTGCGCTTTCTAAGTAAATGAAAGCTCGCTTCAATTACATTTCTGAGCACGATTTAGCTGAAGTGATATTACCGATATAGTACCCGATATAGTTTTCAACTGCGGGCAGTGCAAAATTATATGTGTGTGGTCTCGTAAATCGACACCAAAACTTTTTTATGCTTGTTTTTTCAACCGACTTCTTCTTGTTCTTCTACTGATCTTACACTTGCTCAATCGATTCTTCGCCTCTTAAATCGCCGAATTTTTTATTTATTTTACACTAAGCAGGAGCAGCGATCGACAATTTTTATCGACATTTTACTACATTTCACACACATAAAACAAGCTTAAATGCTCAAAGAGCTTTATTAATCAATTTCAAGTGGGATCAATTAATCCTCTTCAAAATGTCTCGGAACGACTCTGCACTTTGCCTTGTAGCAAATTTGTCTTGGGTAGTCCAACATATTACAACGTGGATTGCACAGGGTTTGGTCAGTATCCGGATCAATGGGCTCCTTTTTAACTTCCGGGTCATCGTCCCTTTTTTCATGACTCTTCTCATGACTCTTCTCATCGAAATGCCATGGAATGCACTTTGTTTTGTAGCAAATAGTCATGTCTGGGCAATCGTCAGTTGTCTTGCATGGCTCCACTTTACCAGATTCATCCCTTTTCTCAGGACTCTTCTCATCAAAACGCGAACGTCCCCAGCAAGGATCATGAACATCCAAAATATCATCCGGACTACGATCACCGCATTCGATCGGTTGCCCTCGCGAACGGCCATCGAATCGTTCCACACAATGTCCATGTTGACAAAGTTCACGGGTGTTGCAATCAGCATGGCTGAGACACTCGACTGCTCCTCTTGCACTTTTTTCGCCCTCAAGGCAGTAGACGGCGGAGATCGCCAGAAGGACCTGAAAAGCAAGAGGATACTTTAGGCATGTGAAGTAGGAGGCTGGCTTACCAATAAGAACTTCATCGGTTGAAGTTGGCGGATTGAGCACATTGGAGTTGTCACGAAGACAAGTCTAATACTTCAAACTAGGCCTTAGCCTTCCTTTTATGCAAAAAAATGCCCCACTGACCTACCCTGCCATACTTTAGTTTGATCAGTAAGACGGTCACGCCAAAAATCTAGAAACAACTTTTTTTTCTGGCGAATTTCTCAAAAACTTAACATTTTTTTCCGTGACCAACTAATTTCTCACAATGAAACCTGAGTTATTCGTATCTTTCCAGAACTTGAAGCATGTCTCCTTGCCGCGCCTACTGCGCTTCAGCACTGGGGAAATAGGAAAGGTTTCTCCGGGTTTGCTTTCGATGACATTATTCTTTGCAAGATCTCCTGAGTACAGTACTACATAACTTGTTCGGCTCCGCCCCTTTTTTTCCGAGAAACTATCACTAAAGTACACCATTTCACTACGCACACCATTGCGGCCCTCTTCGCTTCAAGCACTATTTCTCTTTCTCTAACCGCCAGAGAAAGCGAAATAGCACACATGATAAGGAGGGCCGCGCAGATTCGCAATGGGGCGCGTATTGTCATAGTGTACTTTCCTAATAAATACTTTTTTTTTTGAAAAAGATAATGACTAGATTTGATAGCGAACCGAGTTTTTTTGGGAATTTTTGGTTCAAAAAATTTTTTTTAAAACAAATTTTGCGAAAAGACCAATTAATTTCTCACAATGAACCCTGAACCCTTTATATTTTTCAGTTGAAATCATGCCGCGCCTCCGGTGCTTCAGCAGTCTTTTTTCTATGATGCGCCTCTAAAAACATCTTTTCCCACCTATTGGGCGCTAATTCTGAAAATCTTTCTGGAAAAAAACGACATATTTATTCCGTCGAAAATCAAAAATAGAAACCAAAATCGTATCCATCACATCCATATCCTCCATAATATCCATCATAAAACGGATCAAAAACTACAGCATCATAATAATACGGATAAGGACTCATGATGACTGGAGGTGGACCGACAATTACTGGTGGAGGCGGTGGAGGTGGATAGTAACTAGGGTGTCGGTATCCAGGAGGCGGAGGAGGTGGACGATGACGTGGCGGTGGAGGAGGGGGTGGTGCACGATTCGGTGGAGGAGGCGGACGTCGAGGAGGGATTGGAGGAGGGTGAGAAGTTGAGGTCTGGAATCAAAATGAATGTGTCTTGTTGATTAAGAGCCATACCTGTTTAGAAGTTGACGTCTTTAATTTTGACTCCGAAGTGGATTTGGTAGTGTGATTCGTAGTTGGAGCTGTAGTGGTAGAGGTGGGAGCAGGTGTCGGAACCTCTTCTTCCTTATTCTCTGCTGCTTTTTCAACTGATTTCTTCTTCTCCTGATCTTCCACCTCCTCCTGCGGATCTTCATTTTTCTCCTGCTTCTTCTGAATCGGAACTTTCGGATCACTGGCATCCATGGATCGTTTTGATTGCTTACTTTTTACGCATTGTTCATATGTTGGTGGTGGCTCTTTCGGATAGTGACGGGGCTGAAAATTTGAGATCTAGAGATTAGAATTTCTGTTCTTGAAAAATTGAATAAAAGAACTCACAACAGGTTCCCTGCGAGCATCTGATGAGGAAGATGCATTGCGATTTCTCGCCTTTTTCGATTGACAGCATCCCATTTTTCGAACGAGATATTTGAGTACTTTTGATGATCAAAATGAGTTTTTGTGAAAGTTTAGAATGAATTAATGAAAAAAATATTCGGCGATTCTGAAACTTGACGCGAAGATAATGGTCATTTTATTCACGGATTTAATTTTTAGATAGTGATGAAAAATGCAGAGATTTCTAGTAGTATTTGAGTTGTTCGATTTTTGACAAAAATCGATTTGTGCTGATTACGGTAATTTTTGTAGTAGAAGCACACCTAGTACTGTATGTTCTGAGTAGCCTATCTCAGTTGTCTTTGAAGTTATAAAAAAATGTTCAACTAGTGAAGTGTTCAAAATTCTTTGCTAAACATTTTTTCAGTTGATAACTTTTCGATATTTCCAAAGAAAATCGAGATATGCCGCTAGGAACATACAGTTTTGTGTTTGCCTTTTCGTCAGTGTCTGGAGTGTCAAAAAAACATAAACCGATGTCCTAGAAAAGCCTAGCTAGGCTCCTGCAGATGGAAATGCAAAAAAAATGTAGTAATTTGAGTAAGTTTTTGATCAAAAAGTTCTAATTCCAAAAACTTTTCTGAAAAAAACAACATATTTACCCCGTCAAAAATTAAAAATAGAAACCAAAATCATATCCATCACATCCATATCCTCCATAATATCCATCATAGAACGGATCAAAAACCACAGCATCATAGGGTCTTCGTTGTCATGCCTAGAGGCTTCCTAGTGAGTTAGCGGAAAATGATGAAGCTTTATTGAAGTTTTCACTTTTTGTACAGGACCCTTCTACATTTTCTTCTCCCCATCTTTGAGGATATTGTCTGTCCGGGCATCTGCCCCTCCCCCCCTTTCCCGTGTTCCGCTCATATTGATTTTCCCTTCTCGTAAAACACAGTCCCAATGGTTTTCCCATCATTCATGTCCATCTTAAATTTCTTCTCCACCTACTTCACATTTCACATCATCACCCGGCTAATTATTTTAATCACAACACCCATTTCTGCATTCATTTTCAACCTGGACATTTATTCAAAATATTCTGATCAAGAAATAAATACCACTGTAGCATGTATAGTTATTTTTTGTGTTGGGTTAGCAATTTGGAGATCACAAATTAATGAAATCTCATTGAAAAATGGAGTAAGTAGAAGGAAAATGTGCAAGAGAGATGTGAAATATGGACTGTTACTCGTGTTATTTTTGGAGCTAGCCGCATTGATTATTGGCATGTGCACAGCAATTCAATCAGTTGTGAGTCGAAGAATTTTGATTTCTTTTTTCTGATTTTTATTTTAAAAACTTTCAGTATGCCTTCCTCATTATGTATTCACTGGCAGCCTTCTCATTCATGATATACATCTTTTTTGTTGCTCCAAACCGCCAAAAATGTGAAATCGACGACAGGAATTATTGGAAATACATGTGGAAGACATTGTGTGTTTACTCATGTCCTGTTTCACGATGTGCCATTGGATACGAGGGGGAGTTATCGAATCAGGTTTCTATCATTGGATTGGTATTTATATTATTGATTGTTCCGATTTTCACTGAAGTTTACATCATTCTGGAGTCGGGAATCATTGTGAGAAGAGGGTTTTTTGAAGAAGAAACGGTGGAAGACGATAAAAGGTATCGAAAGAATAAAATGTCTCATCTTATTCGAATTTTTAGATCAAAAATCCTTCAATGCGGTGCTTGCAGTACTCATTATTCCAATAAATTGTTCAGTACGATACCAAGAGTTCTCAAATGTGGACATACGGTGTGTCAAGGGTGTGCGAGAAAGAATCATAAAGAAAAGGATGATAATCCGAAAATTTGGTTGGTAACGTGTCCATTATGTGAGAAAACTGAGCGGAAAGGTGAGTTGAAATATGATTTTTTTGTGACCAGACTAGTTATAACATGGGAAGAGACCAGACCAGAGCTGTGCAAAAAACAAATTCCGAAAAAAATTGAAAAAAAATTTTTTTCGAAAATTTCGGACCGGAAAAAATCGAAAAAAGATTTTTCGAATTTTTTCGGTTTTTTTCAGGGAAAATGGATAAAAACATAAAAATATACAACTAAAAACCGTTTTACCGAAATTTTTTTTCGGTTTTTTCCTGTTTTTTCGAATTCAATTGACAAAAAAATTTCTTGGAAAATGACCGAGAAAACCGAAAAAAATTAATTTTTCGAAAATTTTTCGCACAGCCCTGGACCAGACTAGTTATAACATGGGGAGAGACCCCTACTACAAATTTCTCCGTACCGAGACCCATCTTCGAGGTGAACGGTGTTCTAAAACTTCCATTCAAACCATCACATTTCAGATTCAATTCTAGATCTTCCAAGGAACCTCGCTATCGTCGATTACATCCGAGAATTGGACTTGTAAATTTTTCATTTTGTGGGAAAAAATATCGAAAATGGTGTCCAAGAGCGGGTTCCGTTATACCTGCTCCTTCAATAAATTTTTCGAAATCAGTTTCTCAGAATTGAAAAGAAAAACGAAAGAAAAAAGTCTCAATTGTACTTTGTTTATTTAAAAATCCAGAGTGTAGAAATCTGAAGGTGAAACACACCAAAAAATACACACGAATAATAAATAATGCAGCGGCATGCACCCGTTGGTAAAACAATCCAAAGTTCATCGGTTAAATCAATTGGGGGAGGGGAAGGAAGGGAAGGAAGAGGTTGTAGAGGCAAAAAGAATGTACAGATGAGAGAAGAGTCTTTTTAAACTCTCAATCGAAATTGATCATCATTATTATCAGCGCCTTCTGCCTCGGCGTCATTCACATCCTCATCTGGAGGACATGGAGTCGTTGATTCTTCTGTAGTCGTAGTCGTTGTGGTTGAAGGAGTTGTAGTGGTTGTAGTGTGCTCATAATTCTTTGGCATATAACAGAGACCTTGATAGCATGCTGGAGCATTCGCTGGGCAGTTGGAGCACTTTCCATTGTCTCCGGAGGCCCAGGTGAATGCGGGCATCTGAAAGAAAATGGGGGATGATGGAGGGATGTTAAGGGAAAGAGAGAAAAAGGGTTAGAACAGAACAGGTAACATAGAAGGTTCTAATAGAAGGGCATCCTTGAAATGAGCTAGGTTTTATTTAGGAGTTTATAGGTTCAGATGTGGTTTCAGGTTTTTTGCAGCTTGTTCGGAAAAAAAACCTCTAATAGAACGGCATGAGTTTCGAATCAAACTAAACAATTTTTGTCACCGAAAACATTGAAAACTGAACCGCTAGAAGCAAAAATAAAAACATAGCGGATAAACTGAAGACGATTTGTACGTTTTTCAACAATTCTCAATAGAAAAGATTGGCTTTGTTTCCATTTCA
This sequence comes from Caenorhabditis brenneri, assembly GCA_000143925.2. Lineage (NCBI taxonomy): Eukaryota > Metazoa > Nematoda > Chromadorea > Rhabditida > Rhabditidae > Caenorhabditis > Caenorhabditis brenneri. The sequence continues at coordinate 653,699 of GL379805.1, forward strand.
TCCTTTGTGTTTTCAAAATTTGGACCTACAATTTTTGAAATCAAAGGGTGGTAGAAACGCGTCTAGAAGAAATAGAGACACAGAGGTTCTTAATGACAAGCCTAGGAATTCTCGCTTTCTGGTTGCGTGGCGCAGCCGGTAGGGCTCTAGTAGTCTGCCAGACAGGCCGCGGGTTCAAACCCACTAGAGGTTTTTTCTTTTTCTTTTTTAGACAAGTGTTTTTTCTGTGTTTTACATCCCTCTGTTTTTGCTAGAAGGTACAGGAACCCCTCTAATAGAACGGCAAATCTGGCAAATACTCAACTACTATGTATCTCAACTGCTATTTCTCAACTGCTATGGGGGGTGATCAACTGCTATGTTGGCTGTGTGTCTGAACTTCTATATTTGACTCTTCTGCTATGGATCAACTGCTATAGCCATAGCAGTTGAAACATCAAAAGAGGCGAAAATAGCAGTTGATCTTTAGCAGAAGAACCAAACATAGCAGTTGAGACACTGGCAGTTACAACATAGCAGTTGATCACCCCCATAGCAGTTGAGAAATAGCAGTAGATTTCATAGCAGTTGAGTACCTACCCACTTTGTTAACTAAAAGTTGTGGTTCTTTAGATCCGTGCCGCTCTATTAGAGCTAAATATTTTCCAAAAATTAAAACTCTCTATAAGCCTCACAACTCATTTTCTCAAGGAAAAAAGCTCAAAATGAAAGGAAGGACAAAAAACCAAATGCACTGCACTCGAATTAGGCGAAGCAACTGTTAATCGGAACTCAAAAAACACATTAATTGGAAGACATGGGACAACGAACCGCATAAAGCTGTCCTCGCGCAGTCACGAATACCGTGTTTCCCTGTGGATTGTAGTGACACACGAAGACGTTACGATGTCCACGTCCCCAAACTCCCTGAACATCCCGGCAACGAGAGAATCCACAGCCGACGAGGTTGGTCTTAGCCCAGACGACCTGAACAGAGAAAGAGATTAGTCATTTGTTCGTCTTCTTCTTCAAAGGGAATAAAGTAATTAAGAGAACCTGAACGTAGTGACCGCAGCAGTGTTTGTAGGCATGATTACATCCACATCGAGGATTGTGGACCTGAAGAAAAAATTGATGGTAATTACATTCCCATAGAATATGCGTTACCTCATTGAACCAGATTGAGATTGAATCCGAATAATTACTGTAAGGGGCCGCCCAAATGTTTTCGCCGACGTTTATACGTCCACGGGAGTGACGGAAATCACAAGTGTCCGCGTGGCGTTGAGCAGAAGCAGCAAGCTCCTCAGACCAGTACAACATGTTCATATCGGAGGCTGGGACCTAGAAAAAAAGGATCTTAGGAAAGTACAAACTAGACTTTTGTCATGACTAATCTAATGTATTGTGAATACGGCGGTCTTTGGGGTTGGGGACACGGTGGCCGTGGCCGTCAGCGTTTGCATTTAGGCGGCCACCCTCCAGAGTTAAGTGAAGAGGGTCCACCGTTTTCTCCCCTTTTTCCTCTCTTACCGCCGCCGCCTGGAGGACCCCATCAATGACTGTCGGCCCATTGCTGCGGGACCAGAACCTCTCGGCTCATCTTGTCATGTTTATTTTCGACGAAGAAGTCAACTCCAATTATCTGACCTTCGAATTATAGAGCTTCTCCGAGAACCGTATGATAGAGAATCATGTCGAATTATTTGGAATTGTTAAGAGATCATGTTTCGGAGAGTCTCTAGCAAGAGATGACTTGCACGTGGAAAGTGATTAGACACTTTAAAATTGATGGTGGACATCGGATAACATCATCCAGTAACCTAGACTTGTAATCATATCAGGAGACACGATTGTCAAACATGTTATTAACGATCATTACTCAATTGGGCTGATGAGAGATCATTTGATTTTATGGAATCGTTTCGATCCTGGATTCGTCAGTGATAGTTAGTTATTCGAAGATGCTATCTAGTTCTGTTTGTTAAATGACTGTCGATCAT
>GL379805.1:657115-702084 GCA_000143925.2 Caenorhabditis brenneri
GCCGCCTAAATGCAATCTTTGACGGCCACGGCCACGGCCACCGTGTCCCCAACCCCAAAGACCGCCGTATTCACAATACCTAATTATTCCACCACTTACCATTCGCCGATATCGGTTGTGTTCGTGAACAATCCATTTCTTGAGATACTCATTCGGATGCTCTGAACGAGCCAATAAACCATTATCGTTTTGGAAATTTGTTGGGAAGAAGTAGCCCCGCTTCTCACGCTTCACTTCATCATCGCCATGACGGAGTTCGGCGTCTTGATCGTTGGGGCCAGAGTGGGAAGTTACGGCTTGACCTGGAAGTGTTACAATGTGCTGGAGTTGCAAAAATGAAAAGAAAAAAACATTCAGCCTCGGTGGGGTTCGAACCCGCGATGCAAGTTTCAAAAACAAAGGCGCTAACCGCTAGGCCACGGGTGCAACAGCCGACATAGAGGGAGGGGGCAATCAGAAAACTGTTGTCTTTTTTTCTTTTCGAAGGAGGTGACAGAGGCAAAAAGAGACGAGATAAAAAACTAAGAGCATCAAATTTGAATTTTTCAGGAACAACAAAAAACCTCTAATAGAAAAGCACCATTTTTTCAAAAAATTGTATTTCGAATCCCTCTAATCCAGTTAACCTCATCCAAATAAGCCCACTGAGAGCAAAGATGAGAGTGGTGACCTTCTATTAGAGGTTTTCAGTTTTCTAACCTGGGTTACTGTAGAAAATTCTAGGCCTGCCCTTATCCTCCCTTAGCTAGGTCATTTCTAATTAATCATCCCTATTTCGCAATCCTCTTCCCCCAATCAAGAATCCGAAACCAACCTGTGAGGAAGCCATGAGGAACATTATACGCGTGAAGTGCCGGAGCCAAAACAGTGAGAAGAAGTGCCAGAAAACAATTCATTTTGCCATATGAAGGACCGTGTGTAACCCAGAGTTGTTCGATTTTATCTGGAAATTAATTCAATTTTTAGGGGAAAAAAGTTTAGGAGACACAATATGTTGCAAAAAGGCGGATTCGAAGAAGGAGGAGGAGAGAGACAAAAGAAAAGACAATGTCATTTACAAACACGACACACGAAAAACTTTGTATCAATCGGAGAGGAAGACACTGATTAGGCGCTCCACGCGTCAGTTGGAAACAAATGTGAAGAACCAGCAGCCAAGCCAATTGACAAAAAGGACGGGCGGTACGGATAGGGGATGAAAGCACAAGATTTAGAAAAGTTAAAAAAAGCGAATTCATTCGGTTTGGAGCTTTTTAGGAAAAAAACAAAAATAATGTCACTGGCAAAACTCGAACCCGGGACCTGTTGGGCAACAGACAGACGCGTTACCGCGACACCAAACGCGCAAAGTTTGCAACTGTTGTTATGTAAATCAAGAGAAAAGCGCGAATGAGAAAGGAGGCGGAGGGACAAGCTGGTTATATATACTGTAAAGAATGACAATGATCACAAATCTTCAGCACCGGAAATGAAGAAGAAGTTCCTTCTAGAAGCTTCCATCTCAAGAGAAAGAGATCAAGATCAAAGAATACTGTAATAATAAAGAAGAGAGAGATAAAGTGGTCATATCCATCATCTATATTATAAGAATGCTGCTATTTGCAAAAGTAGGTGGGAAGGTTGTGCGAAACAGACATTCTGGCGACACACGACGACAAAAAAACGGAGGGGGGAGTCTTCTAAATGGGCGGAGTCAAACGGGCGCCCCGCGGATTTAGGAGGCGAGGCGCAAGAGATAGAGAAATGAATGACGGGCGGTGATTAGTTGAACAAGCGAACATTCTCCTTTTCTGCTGAATCTTTTTCGCCTTCATCACCGGAAATGGGTAATTATTTGGATAAGAATTCCGAAGAGAGGGGAGGGGAGGAGATTAGAAGGGAAAGTTTGGTTGCAACTTTTGTATCTGGATTAGTATTAGAGATAATTCGATTTGATCAACTAGAAAGTTATTTGGCATACAAAATTGAACATTTCTGCAGTTGACAACTTCTTTGTAGCTCCCCATGCGATCGAGATATGAAGCATCAAATTCGGACCACTACTGGATGAACGGTTCCTTCAAAGCTCCTACTTGAGACAGTATATCTCCATTAGATTCAGAGATATAAGAAACTTTTCAACTAAAAAGTTGTTTATTATGCAATTTTGCACATTTTACTAGTTGACAACTTTTTTCTATCTAGTTCAGCAACTGAGATACGAAGCGTCAAAGTTCACATTACCGTAACCCGCAAGCTCCAGTCCGCGTACCTCGGTTCCCGAAAGAGTTATCAAAAAACCATAAACTACAAATTTGCTCAAAATTTAATTTTGCACATTTCATCAGTTGACACCATTTTTCTATCTCAACTCACAACCGAGATATGTGTCTTCAAACTGATAGCGCCGCCCAAGGAGGGGTACTGTAACGCGCAAAGTACGCAAACACCACACAGAGTTTTTGCGTACATTTGATCTCATCCTCCCTTTTTTGAAAATCAACAAAATGAAAAAAAAAAGTTTCTTTAATCTTTGCCCGAAACTTGATGTCTCTTTTTATTTTGTTGTGTGCGTGTGTGTCCATTCATTTTTCTCCCCCGTTATCTCCCATTGCCCGCCCGTCTAATTGAGAAATGGATAGACCGTTAAAAAGATAGGATGAGATTTCCCTCCCCCCTCCTCACAGGTACATTTTTATTTCGATGGGTGGTAATACTATAACAATTGAACTTTGTCTAGGTCAGTCATTAAGTTGAAGTGGGGAGGGAAATGAGGGGAAATGGGGGGCGGAGTCTAAGGGATTCACACGTAATATGTTCAGTTTGAGGAAGGAGAGAAGGTCTGAGGAACTTTGGAAGTGGGAATTTTTAATGAAGAAGATTTCAAAATTGATGATTCATGGAGAACTAGAACAACCTTCCTTAGGTCTCGAGTAATTTGTTGGGGTAGTTTGAATTCGAAGCTGAATATCTCAGCGACCGGTGGAGATAGAAAAAAGTGATCAACTAATAAAATACCTAAAATGACATGATTAACAACTTTGTAGTTGACAATTTTTGTGCAGCTTTTCTGCTAAGCTAGGTATGAAGCTCCAAACAAAACTCGATTACTGTAAAGAGATAACAAGCTTTGTATCTCGGCTGCCAACAGAGATAGAAAAAAGTGTTCAACTAAAGAAATGTGTAAAATTGCTTAGTGAGCATCTTTGTAGTCAAATATTTTTTGATATCTGTTCTAGTTACTAAGATAAAAATCTTCAAAGTTAGCCTAATATCAGGGTTACCGCGATGCCACAACCAGCGTGGTTAGTTGGATGCTTTCTATCTCAATTGCCAATAGAGATAGGAAAAAGCGTCAAACTAGTAAAAAGTGTGAAATTACATGGCAAACAACTTTTCAGTTGACCACTTTTTCATATCGGTGCTAAGAACCAAGATATGAAGCTTCAAACTAAATGCTGCAGAAGAGATTACGGTAGTGCTTCAGGCTAGTTGGACGCTTTATATCTCTGCCACTAACAGAAATAGCAAAATGTGTTCAACTGATGAAATGTGTAAAATTACAAGATAATCAACTTTGTAGTTGACTATTTTTTCATATCTGAACTAAGAACCAAGATATGAAATTTCAAAATTAACGCTGCAGCGGAGATTATGGTAGCGCCTCAAACTACGATGTTAGTTGGAAGCTTCATATCTCAGTTATAATGAGAGGTAGGAAAAAGTAGTCAACTAAAAAAATATGTAAAATTACACAACAAACAACTTTGTAGTTGACAATTTTTTGATATCTCCAAATCTAACAAAGATATACTGCTTCAAGTTGGTAGTTCTACTCAGTATTAGGGGTTACTGTAGTGCTTCCTCACTTACGGGGCGTATAATGAGTCTGAGAGTCATTGTTAATAAAATTTAGAATCTCTTAGATGTTTCAGATTACCAGAGGGGGTCTAGTCACTGTAAAAACCAAAAAATACTCCAAAATGAACTGTGTCACTATCAGTTAGGTAAGGGTTACTATACCCTGAGAAACAAATTCTCTCAGGATCAAAACCAATCCAAAAACTATCCTAGTTCATTTCACAAAATGAGGAATCATCGGAAAACAATTTCGTTTTAAACTGCTGCGCCTAATTCGAAGTTCGAGGTCTTTCCCATATTAGGTGCGGGGGACTCGGAGACAAAAAACATAAAACTGTTCCGTTCCAAATCTAGTAAATGAATCTTTTCTCCTCCTGAATTCTTTTTGAAAACTACCTGAGAGAAACAGTTGAAGGAGGGAGGAAGAGGAAGAGGCCATCTGCATCTAGTTAACCTCTCTCCGCCCAGTTAACTCTCGGGAAGACAGCTGATGATGACCGAATGAAAAGAAAAAAAAGGGATAGGGTTAAGGGGGGGGGGGTGTCCCGTCTCGTCCTTTATAGGCTGCGAATCATCTATTTATTCAAATTTAATGGGAGGGGCCCAGCCCCCTTGTAAGGCGGGGAAGGATGTCGAAAGACAGACCTCCCACGCACGCGTGATTTACGAGTCGACTGCCGAGCCAACACCTGCAGACCCGATTTTAACAGCTTCCGAATTCCGCGAATGCTTCTCTTTTCCCTTCTGATTTCTACCACAGGTTTACGGCAATCTTTTTTGATGATGACGTTAGGAAAGGCGGCATCTGAACCTTTCATCTTGACCCATTTCAATGGAGGTGGATAGAGGGAGAAAGTGTGGAAAGTGTATGTGATTAGTGGTTTTGAACAACAAACTTTGGAGAAGATGGCAAGACGATGTAAATTGTAGCATATGACTTCTTCGGAGAAATCCAGGAATCGAGATGGAGGATTGCGTTTTTAATGAGGCTATCATGAGTCATAAGTCATTGAAAAGTTTTGAAGGGTTTCAAGGCAAAGTTGAAGATACTGTAGGGGTACTTCTTTTAGGATACCGTCCGGAAAAATGGCTGCCCCTCTATTACAGGTTTCGGGTTGTTTTGAGAACGTAAAAATAGTGTACAGTTGGCTTGGAGCATGTTGGTTTCTTAGAGAACGAATCGAAGACTGTGAGCCCAGAAATTGATAACGATTTGAACAATGCGTAGCAATGAAATTTTAGACTACCTTGCGGTTCATAAGAGTAATCTACTATCAGAGATCCCCGCTCTTTACAAGATTAGAGTCATTAAAGCTTTCAATTATGAGCCGCTTTTCTAAGATTTCTTTCTAATAAAGACACCATAGATATGGACCACGTTGGGTAAGATTAGACGGCTATTTTGTTCGTTACAACAAAAAAAAACTTCTAATAGAACTGCACCTATACTTTTTTTTTAGATATCAGTAAATCTTGGCTGCTAATGAAGGTTGTTATTAGACCGACTTCTTCTGAAACCTCATGAGCCTCTTTTGAATTAAATATTTATTATTCGTGTGAAGACCTTCACTCGAAAGTCCTTGTGATTTACAGATCGAAAAAAAAATTTAAAAGGTGGTTACGAACTAAAAACCATATTTTCTGGCACGGTTTCAAGGTCTGGTAGCGCAGCCGGTAGCGCTATTGATGATCTGCCAGGCTAGCGAAAGTTCAAAACTTCAGACGAAGGAGCTAGTTAGGTTCTATAATTTTTTTTTAAACAAAATGTACTTTTATTAAAGGCCCTCAGGTACTAGTTAATCCCAAGGATCGAATAAAGTTACCGTGGTCAAAATCCAGACAGAACACAGCTTCTCCAGTCAAATTCAAATTCAAATCCAAAAATGAGTCTCCCTCATTTGATCTCCCTCTCTCTTTTATAACCAACTCCTCCTTTCCAAAAGAATGTTGCCGATTTTTCCGAAATTCCATCGGTCCCTTTTTCCATCAATTTTTTCATCCGGATACCACGCCCCGAGATTCAAAAGTCGAGATAAAAGATGAGGTAAAAAGTGGCCGATGGAATGCGGATTGCCTTTTCATTTTGATGATTTTTTGAAATTTTGTAATAATGAGCAATTCTGTGTTTTGTGTGTTCTCTCTCCAGACTTTTTTTCGGTCACAGAACAGTTTCAAGTGGAATCTCCTCTCTCTTATTCCGGTCTCCTTCTGCCTGTCCAGACGGATGTTCCTTTAGGAGTTTTTGACCTTGAAAACCAAGTTTTCAAGTTGGTCAATCACAGAAAAAAAGAAGAAAAAAGAGAAGAGACATACACATCATCTCAATCACTTCTTATCCATTTTGATTGGATTACACGAACACAACGAATCAAGATTAAATGATAAAAAAAACGGAAAAGTGCATTGGATATGCACTTTTTTTCGACACGAGCAACCTTGAAAATTTCCGAAATTTGGGGCAAAAGTACACTGTATTTCTGTGAGTCAACAGCTTGAAGTGCAAGACACGCCAACGCAAAAACTTGTTCTTTGGATTTATTGGGAAAAAAACATGGTGGAGGAGACATTGAATTTTGATTTTGGAATGTTCATTACTCTTGTAAAGTTGATCTTACGGGGGCGAGGGATCAAGTTTGTTTTTGACAGAGTACGGTAGAATGGGCATCGGACCCAATGGAGTTGGGCTGTGAACTTAGTTTTGAAACTTTACTAAGAGATTCTTTTGTCAAAAAATAAACCGCACTCAGCTGTGATGCTCGCATTCACCACCACTTACCTGTCCCTGCCAGGTTAAAGACACCTTGCTTCATCTCTAAAGCTGCATATCTTAGTTAGATACAGAGGTATCAAAAAGGTGTCAACTGCAAAGTTGTTTATTATGTCATTTTACACATTTTATTAGTTAAAAACTTTTCTCTATCTCTGCTGGAAACTGAGATATACAGCTCCGAACTCAAAGAACTATTTCCCCGGAGTGAAACGTTATCAAGAAGACCTTACTCTCTTCGAAGAGTCATATCTTGATTTACAGAGCAGCTATCAAAAAATGGTCAACTAAAAACTGGTTTGTCATGCAATTTTGCACATTTTAGTAGTTGACAACTTTTTTCTATCTCTGTTGGTAGCTGAGATATAAAGCTTCAAGCGAACTACCAATTATTGCTTATGGCAGTCATCACTGGAATCTTTGAAACGTCATATCTTGATTTGCAGGAAAGCTATCAAAAAGTTGTCCACTGCAAAGTTTTTTATCATGTCATTTTACACATTTCAGTAGTTGACTACTTTTTTGTATCTTTTGTTTCAACCAAGTTATGAAGCTTCAAACTTGGGAGCCGGAATAGTGCATGTTGCTGATGGTGGGTTACGGTAATGCGAAAAGTACGCAATCACGGTTGGCTTGAGTTGATGGACAAACAGCAAAAAAAAGAGATTAGATGGTTTACAAATACTCTTATCAATATGAAAAATTTTCTCGACATCAGAAAATAATGTTAAAACAGCTGATTTGAGCTAGAGTTCCCTAAAATTCGGGATTCTCGTAGGATATCATGCCGAGTCTGCCAATACCACAACTGACACTTCACGTCAAAATGCACACAGTTCTTCGGAGTCAAGAAGCTTCGGACCTCGGCACCCGTTTTCTACAGATAGCGAACGCTTAGAATCTTCAAGGCTTCATAGTACTGAAGTGTCGTAAGCTAAGATGTCAAGTCCGCAAACACTCAAGGTAGAATCATCACGTCAGATTACAGACAAACTTTCATTTGTATCTTTAGTTATAGCATTCTAGCACTGAAAACCCATCAGCTATGATGCTTGATCTGCAAACACCAGAACCACCAACACCATCTCGTCAGATTACAGATAATTCTAGCTAACTGTCCAAAACCTAAACATCAAAATACCAACACCACAACCATTTTCGTCACTTCCGTCAGCTGTCTTCTCTCTCACACCCATTTTCTTCTTCTTCTCTTCTCTTCTTCTTATCTTCTTCTTCTTCTCTTTGAACGGTTTTCTGCAGAAAGAAACCGTTCAACTTGTTCCCTTTTCACTCATCAAACATCGTACTTGTGATGATGAAAGATTCGAAGAAAAGTTCATATGACTCAGCAGACACTTCTAATCCAAATTAGACTATGTGAAGTAGAATAAGAGGATGACACGGCCATTCGTCATTTCTCTTCTAATGACTTTTCGGGATCATTTGCGAGAAAATTGAATAAACTATGATGTGGCATTTAGGAAGAGAGAGAGAGAAAGATGATTCCTAAGGAGATTTATGTTCTGTAGATGTTCTTATTCGACGACAGACAATCAAGAGATCGAATTGAAAAAGTGTTGGAAGTGTAGGCTAGGTGATAAAGCCGAGGGACTTTTTGGAGTTGTGATGGATGGAGTCTGGTGTAATTTCCGGAACATCAAATTAAGATCACAGTAGATGTTGTCCAAGAAAGATGATGCTCGCGGAAATGACTTGAGACTGCCCAAAACGATAGAAAATCCAAAATTCACAGTTTCATTAAGCTAAACAGTTTCAGCACTTGATGAATACAAGGTCATGGTTTCAGGTCGCTTTGGGTTACGGTAAGATCATAAAGAATATGTTTCACCGATCAAGACTTACATGCTCCGTTCAGCCTGCATTTACAATAGTCTCCTAGACACTATTTGTACAATCCCACCCATGACCTGATTGCCCTAAGGAGGGACTTATGCTCTTGATACCGAAACTATATGATCCCGATTACTGTATCAGAATTGGTAACCAGCAACTGAAATGCTCTGACGTCTCTTAAGACATCAAAATAATACAGCTAATTCCAACCATTTATATTTCCAATATCATAACTCAGTTGTCAGCTGGAGATGCCAGAGTTAGACCCAAACCTCAATATTGTTCAGGAAAAAGTTTCCAGAAATCAAAGCTATGATTAATTCACCAGGTTCGGCTGCATCTCTTGTACAATATCCATGACTCCAAGTAACCATAATTCATAGGTTCTTTTAAGGTTTGTCTGGAATGCAGCTTTGTAGCTCTTGAATCTGGGCTGTGCTGCTTTTGCTCTGCACTTCAATGGTTGTAGAATTTGATTGTTTACGGGAGTTTTTTGGGAACATTACAGACCGCACGCTTTAAGATAAAGCTTCAAGCCTTCCCGTTCCCGTTCCGGTAGCGCTTTTTGATCTACCAGACTGGCTCTGGATTAAAACCCAAAAAAGTTATCTAATCGAGAGTTGGATGAATCTCAATTTAACACTGTCGAAACTGAAAAAGGTTTGTTCGAAACGAAAATCGAACACAAAATCCGAAAAAGTGCAAGCGAAAACTAGAAAATCACCATCAAGTTTCAGATAACATTTTTTCATGTTCCGTCCTCAATAGACACAGTTTGGGTTATATTCTTTTTTTGGAAGAAATTAGTTTAAAGATTGCTTCTAGAGGTCAATTGTTCATTATTACCCAGTCCGCCTAAAACCAAGAATTCAACAATTTCCAAATCAAATCCATTGATAAGTGATCTCTCGAATTCTGTTCACTCTTTCATTTCATTTCATCAAAACCACCGACAATTCAATTCGAATTAATTTCCATCCATTCAATGTTTCTTTTCAATCAACTCCTTCTCCTTCTTCTTATCTCCTCCTTTTCCTATCCCTATTACCTAATTGACAAGCTGGTGCAAATCTCTCTACGACCTTGTCCTCTGACCACGGACGCCACCCGACCGACGGAGACGATGATGATCGAGGAGGAGTCGTTTTTCATTCATTCATTCATTCGGCTTTCGAAGTGCATAGGAAAGAAAAGAAAGAGAGAGAGAGGGAGAGAAAAAGAAGGAGATATTTGAGATTTGGCCGGGGTGGAAAAGAAAGAGAGAGAGAAGAGAAAAAGAGAATATTTAGGAATTTTTGTAGATTGAGAAAGGAGGGGCTGAATGAATGAATGATTTGAACAAGAATTGACATGAAGGAACGGTAGAAAGAAGAGAAGATAAAAGAAAAGAAGAAGAAGAAGCTGTCACGTGAAAAGAGAGGAACGATCAACAATCAGAACACGCAACGGAAATGAGATAGATAATCATTTATAAATTGTACATATGTGACTGTAAAGCGGAATAAGTCTCTTGCGACGGAGAACCTAGATTCTAGTGGGAGAGAGGAGAAGCAAGGGGAACGGTTCTAATACAGCAAGGGGTCTCAAGTAAAGTGGGTGTTTCAAAAAGGTGGTAGCTACAAACTTTTTGGGCAGCAGCATTGCACTAAGAAAATTTTGACGTCCAGCTAGATTTGCAGGGAGCTATAACGTGTTGCTCAGAACAGACGGGCAGCAGTATTAGAGGTTATTACGCTAGACGCTTCGGGGCTGAAACTGGAGTTTTTTTCATATTGGCTTGGGCTAGATGAGTTTATCCAGAATCCCGAATTCTAGAAGAATCCTGATTCCGAATTTTTTCGAAAGAGCCCGGTTCCTGACTTTAGCTCGACCTATTTTTTTATAAAATAAAAATTCAGCTCAGTTTGTAGAGACTTATACTCTTTACTATGCTTGCTCGCCCACGTAGTAGCCAACACTGAAGTATGCAAATGCGCTTCGTTGAGAAACAAAAGTAGGCGCTCCTGAATTAATTTTTTACGCCTGAATTCGAAAAGTTTTCGATAATTCCATCGAATCAAGCGGAATGATCTAACAAAAACCATTCATAAAAGGAAAATTTTCAAAATTTGGCGAAATCTCATTTTTGATGTTTCAGTGAAGCGCATTTGCATATCAAAACATGAATTTGTCCCACATTCTACTAATTTGTCCTATTTTCTAACTGTTTCGTGTCAAAATTCACATCCCAAACTGTATGAAAGTCGCTGGTCCGGGAGCAAGATGTCCGAGAGGAGTACACGACGAAAATCCATATAAAACGAAAATTATTGATTCGAAATTTTTCTAAAGTTGTCAATTTCTTGTTATTCTTTTCAAAACGAGCTATGAAACTATCACCGGGAGTTTTAGAATCCAGCAAAACTAAACGATATTTAAATTGCCGCCGCCTCTCGATCGCAGTTCGAATAGAGCGCACTTTCTAAGCAGAACAAAAACTGTTTTTTTTTTCAATCAAAAATTCAAGAAAGAATTCAGGAAATGGATAAAGATGACCCCAAAAGAAGAAGAAGATAACTAGTAAAAGCGGAAGCATATTAATTATCTTCCGATAGAGAAAGATAAAGAAAATATTGATATGCGTCCTTCAGAACATCGGAATGTTTTCTATTCGAGACTTTTCTCTTCTTCGGAAGGGGGCTTTCCGCATCGGAAGTGACGACGATTCGCGCACTCAAACATCTTATCCCTTATTTCTCCTTTGTTGACTTCATCAACAATTTTCTACGTTTAAACCGTTTTTTGTATCATCTTCTTCGTCTTCAAAAGAGAGATATCTTCTATTCTCAATTCTATTTTGCTTTGTTTCTAATCTCTAAATAATCGGGGGGAAAACGCCCGATTTGTGATGACGATCAAAAGGTACTCAAAGGAACGCCGCTCTTCAATCATTCAACAATTCTTTATCAATTCATCACTCAACAAAAAAGATAGGCAATATATAGAGATCTAAAATATAAATATAAAACAAAACGAATCGGGAGAAATCAAAAATGAATTAAGAATAACCGGCGAGCACATTGAAGAAGTGATAAATCTCTTCGGAATCCATCATGGCTACAATCGTGCCACACGAAGAACATTTCACCTGAGTGTAGAGATCCGATTCATCGAGTACCGGTGCAGTAGCAGCAGCATCTGCCTGTAAATCAAATGACAGGTGTCCCTTCCCGGATTGAGTTGAGTGGTTACCTGTCCTCCCGATTTCCGGGCCTTCTGTCGTTGTCGTCGTTTCTCTTTTCCCGTCTTTTCAATCGCCATTTTCTCGCCGACCAACTGGCAATTCGAGACGAACATGGCTCTAGAAGAATTGAATTGGAAGGGGGGGTTAACCATAAAAGGTGGATGCTCAAATGCTATGAGGCTCTTGTAATAAATCTCAGGTGCTATGGGGGTGATCAAGTGCTTTTTGGAAAGTGCTATTGTCTCATGTGCTATTTTATCTCTTGTGCTATGGATCAAGTGCTGTTTCAGCCACTTTCAATGTCTCATGAGAAGAGAAAGAGAGAGAGAGAGAGACTGCACTCAGAAAGAGCAGAGAGACCAGACAATCGAGCTTCTCTGCGCTCTCTCAATCTGGGGAAAGTGCGAGAGAGAGAGAGACACAGAGAAGCTAGGTTGTGTGGCTTCTTTGTGTTCTCTCAATTGAGAAAGAGGAAAAGAGAGAGCGCATAGAAACCAGACAGTCTAGCTTCTGTGCGCTTTCTTTAGCTCTGTTACCATTTGCCCGAGAGCAGAAGAGATTCAGAGAAATGAGAGTGTCTGACTTCTCTGCGCTCTCGTGAGTGAGCGGAAAAGAGAGAGAGAGAGACATAAGTTATAGCACAAGAGTCAAAATTTAGACAATTGGTACATAGAACAAGATCATCCCATAGCACTTGGGTATTTGTCAGTTTTTGCCGATCTTGTATTGATTGAGTGCACGCAACAGAACGCACGAAAGGTACCCTTTCGCGTGGTTTTTAACAACATGAGTACTATAATAAATTCAATCGTGGCGAGACCTATTACCTGTACTGAGTCTTATAAATCTCATGACGTTGACAATCCCGTGTGAGTTCAACCATACATCCAGGACATGAGAGAACACCGTCGGCCTCACCATCTGGTACATCTTGTCTGAAAATCGAGAGATTAGACTCCGCCCCTATTTTCAGAAGAACCCACCCCCGAACAATCTTCCGATGCTCTTTAACCCATTTCTCATTATCCTCGTCTTCTTGATCATCATACAAAAGTTCGTCATTCTTTTCAATCTCTTTCAGTCGTTCCATTGCAGCTCTTTTGATTGGATTCTTCTCTTCAGAAGGATCATCCACCTCCATTTTCACCTCCTCTTCCAATTTCATCTTTTTCGGTGTGATCGACGACTTCTTTTTGAGAATCGATGCAAGTGGCTGAGAGGTTTTAGCATCTTCTTCGTATTTCTTCTGGAATTTCGAGAATTAGAACTTGGTTGCTAGACCGGAAATTTTCGGCAAGCTGGTGGTGAATATTGCCGATTGCTCGCAAAATGCCTGGGGGGCTTATTTGGTCAAATACTCAAGTGCTATGAGGTGATCTTGAGCTATTTTCCAAAATGTGGCTCTTGTGCTATAGCTATAGATGAAGTGCTACTTTCGCCCCTGTAATTCCCATTTCTGCAAATGGACGTGAAAGTTTTTGCAGAAAATTTAAAATTTTTCTAAATCCAGAAAAGTTGAAAAATGTGTAAGAACTGTCTAATATGATCTGTAGTTTTTGAGACACAACGAAAAATTTTCAAAAATTTTTGTATTTGCGCGTCATTCCTTTTTCAATAGAGCGCACTTTCACCATTTTCGTATTTTGGTACACCAGCGGACGGCAGGCAATAGGCAAGCTGCTGTTCAGGCAACTTGCCAGATTATTTGGCATATTGCCGATTTCCAAACTTCAAAATTAACCTTAATCGGCCGCTCACTGGCTTCCACATCATTCGTCGTATACGTGTCGACAACAGTTTGAATCATTGCCTCCCGACGCTTCTTCTCCGGAAGACGTGAAGCGGCGATTCTCATTCTCCTCTCCTTCTGCTGTTTTCTTCGAGTCTCCACATCGAAATTCTCTCCATTTCGACAACTGTACACCAGTTTAATCGCCTGTCCACTCTTATCCTTGAGCACTGCCGCCGGCATTTCTGGATCCACTTCACTATCAGTCAGATCGACGTCATAGGGAAGAAGCTCCAACGCCGCCATTTTCCGTTCAACGTCATCTGTATCACGACGCCATTGCTCATCCGCTTTTCGGCACTCTTCCTCGTATTCTGGATTCTGAATTTCCTTCTTGGGATTTTTGACGTCTTTGTTCACTGGAACATCTTCAATCTCCACAACTTTCGGCTTGATCCCAAGATGTTCATTGGCGTATTCTGTGATACTTCTATCAAGTTCATCATCCATTTCATCTTCGAACTCTGAACGTCTTCGACGTCTTCCGAATGCATCTTTCGTCACTTCCTTCTCAATTCCCGCCAGTTTCCGTAGTTGTGTCTTCACCTCGTCATCAGAGCTTCAAACCACAAATTCATTATTATTATCAAAAGAGCGCAACTGCTTGTGTTTTGGTTTTCTGATCTCTTATTGTCTGTCGCCGCCCCACAGAATGTGTCCTTTCACACTGTTCTTTAAACGCCTATCAAATGACGCATCCACTTTTTATTGTTATAATGAAATATATCTCTCCCTGAAGTTTATATAAGAAAAATGATACGTGTTGATAGTGACGAAAGAGAGAAGGCTACATTCTTTGAAGTGTTAGTTTGATCAAGTTAAGGGCCTTATTGAAAATGAATAGCTACTTTAAAGGCGCAGAGATCCCACCTCGAAAAGACTTTTACTGTGAAATTGTATGCTTCAAAACCAGAGTTGTTTGGAATTTGAAAACGTAAATTCCGATTTTACGGTTTTCCGGCATTTCCGAAAAACCCTTCCGGAGAAAAAGCAGGGCAAAAAACCGAAAAACTATAAAGTAAGCCAGATGTTTTTTCGAACGACCGGGCAATGATGGTCTAGAAAATTTCACTCGTGTGGTCTGCGGGGAAAAAATTCAAAAGTGATTTTCGAAATCTGCTTTTCATCCGATTTTTATTGAAACATTTAACATAGAAGTAGGTTATTCGTAAAGGCAATTTCAAAACAAAAAATGTATTTTTCGGTTTTTTGCTGCAAAAAACATCATTTTTTTGAAAACTTTTCTGAATCTTTTCAGTACATTACTGGTGTAAATACTGATTTTTGATCAAGAAAAATGGGAAAATCACTCCGGAAAATTCTATACAAATATTACAATTTTTTTTGTAAATAGTACAGTAAAATTCTGCATCGTGATGAGACCCGTCGAATAAAGATAGCGTGGGATTTCAAACGAGACAATATGCTGGGAGAACTTATTATTATCTCCCGCTGTACACGAACCTAACTTCATCATCCGAATCAAAAACTTCATCGCCAACGGCTCCACCCAAATAATAATCATCGTCCATTTTCTCAAAAGCGAGCCTTCGCATCGTCGCCGCCGTCACCTCATCGGCAGGCTGTTGGTCATCGAACGCTTCCTCCTCCTCATCGTTGATCATTCTGAAACTAAAACAACATTTATTACCGACCAGCGCCAAATAAATACGATATTAAACGAGACAGATTAAAAGAGGAAACGAATAAAAAAAGAGAGGAAACCCATAAAAAGATACATATCACAATAAAATGATGCTTTGGAAGATAATAGACTGAACCAGTATAACAATGAATTCTGTGGATTGTTCTACAGTACCTGGAAGGGAGCGAGGGAAAAAAATCACAAGAATACAGTTATGGATGTCAGAATGAATGCTCTATTGAGAAAACATTAGAAATTCAGATAGAGCGCACTTTCTGACAAACCCAGCTGTATCTACATGAGGAATAAGAGGAATAAAAAAGAAAGAACTGAATTGAATGGGGTGTACTGTAGAAAAGATCCGCAATGATAACTAAAGGCGCTCAAAAAAAATGGAAAAAATCTTCAAAACTCTGTAGCTCAAAGTTCAGAACGAGAAGCATCACGAGAAGCGTTGAATCCAGAATTTCCGGCGATTCGTCCAAAGACGACGCATTCCAACAGGGAATTTCCACCCAAACGATTGGATCCATGGACTCCACCGGTCACTTCTCCAGCTGCATAAAGTCCCTCTATTGGCTTTCCCTGTTCATCGATCACACGAGCGTGCTCATCGATTTTCAGTCCACCCATTGTGTAATGGATGGCTGGAACGACGATGGCCGCGTAGATTGGTTCGGATGGGGAGATGGCGGCAACTGGGAACACCTGAAGGATTAGATTTGTGTAGGGATGGGTTGAAATATAGTACTACGGTCAGAGTTACTTTAAAGGCGCATCATGGGTCCCACCACGGAGAAAGGTTTACTGTAGCACTTATTATTTCGAAATGATGCAAGCTGTCTTTTTTCACAAATATTCTGAAAGAACAGTAATATTGTCTTTCGTGGTGAGACCTTTTGAATAACAGTGCGTCTTTAACGAGGCTCTATATCTGATGAAAAGGAATTCAAAAAAATCCAGAAACCTTCTTTCCGAATGGATCCTCCTTCTTGCCATCGAAAATTTCTTTGTACTCGTCCAAAGTTGTCTTGATCACCGACTCATCGACATTCAATGCTTTAGCGAGCTCCTGGGAGTTTTCGTACTTTTCTGAAATCATTTCTATAAAATTTCGATTGTCCTGATGAAAATCGTACGGAAGAACTTCTTAACAATCGCGTAGAAATTGAAAGCTGGTCGTCCGAATGCATCAATTGTCGCCTCATTCATCAGCATCACCGCAGCATGTCTACCAGCTGATCCACCTTGGAACGATTCAGCGATTGGCTTGGCGTGCTCCAGGATTCGTGCAGTGGTGTAGTCACGTCTTCCAAGTTCATTTCCGAATCGTTTTCCTTCTGAATTGATAAGGATTGCTCCTTTTCCACGAAGAGCTTCAGCGGCAAGGAATTTGGTTCCGGCTGCCGGTTCCTTTGGATCCACGAATGCAGTTGGATGGATTTGAATTCTCTCCATTCCGATGAGTTTGGCACCAAGGGTACGAGCAATCTTGACACCTTCTCCTCTAGCGAATGCTCCATTTGTGGATGGAAAATCGAGAATTTGTTTTCCGAATTCAGTGAGAAGACCATCAGAAGATCGATCCGCAGAGAATCCACCAGTAGCCAAAACAACCGAAGCTCCATTGATTTTTGACTTTTCTCCGTCAGCAGAAACCACTTCAATTCCAACTACTTTTCCCTCCTTTCTAATGATGTCCACCATTTTTGTCTGTGTCAAAATACGAATCGTCTCTGGATTCTTCTCTTGAAGGTCATTAATTCTGGCTCTAAGTCTCTTCATAATCTCGAATCCAGCTGGAATTGGTCGTCCTTCTTTCGGTGATGGAATCCAATGAGTACGTGGAACAGAGTGTCCTCCACACAAATTGATATCAGTCAAATCGACACCGACGTTACGGAGGAATTCAACGGCACCAGCTGATTTCTCGGCAAGGATTTTCACAAGGCTTTTGTCATTCTCATTGTCTCCAGCGCTGAGTGTATCCTTTTCGAGAAGTTCCGGTGAATCATGGATTCCTAGTTTCTCCTGAGTATCAGTTCCAGCTCCGTTGATTCCACTGGAAGCCTGAAAACCAATAGATTTAATATTTTTGTGCGCACGGGCTCGCGTTTATGAAAGTGCGCTCTGTTGCGAATATCATAAATTTGGAAGTAATTTGAAATTTCTATAACTTGAAATCAGCTTTTTGTTGAGATTGCAGAGTAATAAGCATAAAATGTCTCATTTAGACGGAACTGAATTAATGAAAACTTCCAGAAAATCGAAAAATGTGATTCTCTGAAATTTTAGATTTCTTTAAACGAATAAAATTCCAATTGATCTAAAAAAGTTACGAAAATCGATGAAAAATGAGTTTCTGCGAAGATTTGAATTACCGCGTACGCAACCTCAACGGAGCGCACTTGCTTCATCCGAAATTTATCTGGAAACCCTGATTACCTTAGCCGAGTTTCCACCGGTATTACTCTCTCCCTCCACTAAAACGACACGTCCTCCTTCATTGATGATTTCAAGAGAGGCCGAAAGACCAGCCAATCCACCTCCAACAACGACAACGGTCGGCTCCGCAGAGAGCAATTGAGCCATTACTGCAACCGAAATCAGAACCCAATACATCAAATTTCTACAAAAGGGTAAAAGTGTGAAGACAGACAACCACAAAAGGGAAGAGTATCAAGGTAGAAAAGTGGCGAGAACCAAACAAGAAAGAAAGCTGATTAAACAAGAGAGAAGAAACCCATAAAATTTATGAATAGGCAATCGGAACATTGTGGTTTTTGGGATGTAAATTAAAGCTATTGTTCACAAGGAAAGAAGTGAAACAGGTGGACATGAAAATTGAGAAAACCGTATCTATATGCACATTTTTACTTTACATTTATAGAGGAGACTAGAAAATCACAATTCAATAAATTATTCTCCGTCCTCTTCCAATTTCTTCTGGATCTCTGTGATCACTTTCTTCATGTAAGCTTTCTCGGAATTCTTCATTTTATTCCGATCTTCTTCCTCCATGAACAAATTATTGGTGTACTCTGTCATCATCTGGTCTTTAACCATCTCAATTCGGTCTTCCTCGAATATTTTGAATTTGACTTCCGAATTCTTGGTAAGACCAGCCTTTTCTAACAAATCGAAGACTTGTTCGATGTCATCAAATTCCAGGGAACCCTCATCTATTATTGATTCGAATGTTTTTTTGATTGCGTCGACTGAAAAAGCAACAATGATTCAACAAAAACACAGAGTGCCGTTCAAAAGTATACAACCTCGTACGTTTTTCAGTTGGCTCTAACTGATTTGAGGTTATTTTGAGCATGCACCATGCGGTCAAATTTTTTTGTGTGTATCAACACCCGGAGGTATATTTTTGCCACCCGAAGTATATTTTTGCGATTGACAACTTTTTTGGGAAACCACTTTCCGGGTAAATAGTTCTCGTTTAATGAAGAAGCAATATCTGAGATAATTGCTTTGTACCAGATCTATCTGGTAGATACTCAACTGCTATTGGGTTGGTCAACTGCTATATTGTAACTGCTAGTGTCTCAACTGCTATAGCTTATGGATCAACTGCTATTGTCATAGCAGTTAAGACACCAAAAGTGGCGAAAATAGCAGTCTATCCATAGCAAAAGAGTCAAATATAGAAGTTGAAATGATGGCTATAGCAGTGGAGACACTAGCAGTTACAACATAGCAGTTGAGTATCTACCAAAACATTTTTGTGCGTCAAGTTTGCTCAAACTTCATTTTTGTAAATTCCCCGGCAGATAGAGCTCGTTCAACGAAGAAGCGAATTCTGTGATAGTTTTTTTGGACCAGCTCCATTCGCCAGGAAAGTGATTGCACGAAATAGTAAACTATTTTTAGAGCCGTACAAAAATGTCTGACTATGTGGTGCTTCCTCAAAGTTGACTCAAAGTCAGTCTGAATCCACTAAAAACGTGGCTGTTCGTATACCTTTTGAACGGTACCATGCACCTAAACTCACAATCAATATCCTCAATATTAGTGAATTTTGACAGTTTCTCCATCAAATAATCATCGAATTTACGATCGAATTTATCCTTCTTCTTCGATTCAGTATTCCCTCCTAAAGTAGCAAAAGAGACAGTATCATCTTTTATTGACAACATATCCATCATCATTCCTTGCATTGATTTCGCCTGTTTCCGAAGCTTATAGTCTTTCGTCCAGTAATTCATTCGGTATCTTTCAACTCTTCTCTTCCAAATTCTCTCTCTAGCCAAGGCGACGACTAATGGACCCACTTCATTCTGCAGAATAATTTCAGAGAGCTGAAAATAGAATAAGTAGGTGCATAAAATTGAAAAAAGACAAACATCGAACAATTTGATAGGTACATCCACGGGATTATTCTTGATAATCTTCCGAACAGATTCAACAGACCTCGGTCGAGCTCTCTCCCCATCTCGCCACTCTTCAAAGCTGAAAAAGCGTTATTGAAAGTCTGAAACCCAAATATTTTCCCTACTCTTGAATTCTGAGTTGTGTAGAAAACGTGAGCATTCTGGAGAACATTGCCATGTCTCTCGCGAGATTATAATGGAATTTGTAGTCATCAGATTCTCCATCTACGAGGAAATCATCAGTTGGAGGACGGGTGTGGAAGTACTGACGGTTTTTGTCAAGGAACCATTCGATCTGGAAAATAAGTATCGTTCAAAAGTGCGTCAGAACTGGTTCGGCCTCTATTACAGGTCTACTGTTGTTTAGAGAGACGACAGAGTACTCCAGCTGGGTACTGATTCTGTTACAGTAGTCGTGCTCGTATAACTATAGGGTCAGGATAACTTACACTAAGCAACTTGTAAACTGGTGCCAAAAGTCTCAAATATTCCAAGGTGAAGTACAATTTCGTTTTCTCTTCTGACATAGTCACATTATAATGGAATACTTTTTCTCCAACTTTCAATGGCTTATTCTCCGGGAACGGAACGATTTGAAGTGGCTTATAAATTGCCTTATAGTTCCAACTTTTCGGATCGAGAAGTTCACTTTTCGGCCCATATTTACTCAATTCGATCATATCCTGCCAAACATCATCGTGAATTGTGAGGAGAGCTTCGTTTCTGAAATAAAATACAATCAAAACCAATTCAATAAAGAAGAGAACGAACGCTAAATTGCCCAGTGGCCAAAAAAACTCAGTTGACGGTTCTATGATGGATTCCATAGTTGACTCCATTGTTTCCGGAAATTCGTTTTCCATTCTATCGAGATCTTCAGTGAAAAAAAGACTGATCCAGTTCAACCAATTGTGTTTCATCATTGATTCATCATGGATGATCATAATGATTTCTTCGTAAATCTCTTTGGCGGTTATTACTAAGTTGGTTTCCAAATCGATTTGACCAGTTTTCAGGAACTCATTTAGTCTGAAATGAAGTAGTTGAGAAAAAACGTTTTTCCCGTTTTTCATTTGGTTTCAGTCCTGGCTTTAAGCATGCACACTTCCAATGTCTCAGGTGTTATGCCTTTCGAAAGGCGAATATCATAGTTCACGAGATATGAAAAGTTGCGAGAATACCACTTGATCTGTATCACAAGAACCAGAATCGCGCTTGAGACAATAGCACTTCCTACATATTTTTAGATAGCTTGATCTTCATATTCTACAACTTCAAGCTATATCTGCCTGAAAAATGATTGCACAAAGTTTTCAACTACAAAAATGAAGTTTACGCTATATTCGATATACTCAAAAATTTTCAGAATCAAAGAAGCATATTCGTCTGTGTAATGCATGCTCAAAACCAGTTGAAAAACGTCATTTTTACAAACTCACCCTTCAGTCAATTTCCCACCAGCATCTTCGAAAACATACTTGCCACGTAGGTTATCCTGCACTTCTGCCACGTAACCATTTTGAATCTGTAAGTCTTTCATTGAAAGTATTCCGTACTAGTTGCCTACCGCCGTCGCAATGATATCCTTTGGAAATTCATTTTTCGGCCACGTGGGATCGTTGAAATAATGCCACAAGTGACCTCGATTTTCATCTGTAATAGTGTCGTAGTCAGCTGAAAATTCAAAATTATAGGGTACACCAAACTCTTTTAAGATTTACAATAAAACATATAATCTCCGATGTCAGTTGTACTGAACAATTTCCATATGTCATTTTCCTTCTTTCTGGTTATCTTTTCTCCTTCAAGTTCTGAAAAAACAACAGAGTAATTCTTATTCTTCTCATCAAAAAAATACCTAAACTAGCAATGAGAAGATTAAAATAAGAAGCCCGATAATTCATTTCCGCATTAGTCTTCTTGACGTAATCTGCAATGTTCATAGTTCTCGCAGACTTTGTCATCGCATTGAATCGTTCGATGGCTCTACGGAACGCCTGTTTTGCGGTGGCCATTTTATTCAGCAGTTGCTCTTCTTGCCTCTTTTCTTCCAGTTGTCGTTCGAGTATCTCTCTCACTTCTTCCTTAGTTAAGTGTGGATGGCATCCTATTTTTTTAGTGTTCGCCAGGGTGACAGGAAGGAATTCCGGGTAGCTACATAGACTTCCGACTTTCACTATCATTAGATATTGACATGGAACCACTTCTACTAGAGATGAGATGTACGCTTCGTTCGTGCTGAGTTGAGAGTCACATTCGTACTGAAAAACATAAGTTCAAAAAACAAAATCTGCATTAAAACTGAGTGAACTCACTCTAACAGTCGTCTTTCTTGGCTCTTTATTCAATTCACAATACGTTCCACTTGTATACGATTCTTCCACGTAAAGTAGACGATCTTCCGTTGATTCTTGATAAGAAGGCATTGTGAATGTTCCATCGAATATTCCAAGAATGTTCTTCACAAATCCTTCTTCGCCTTCTGGAAATCTTGATGGACTGGTAAGATATTTATTGATTTGGCGGCGGATCAGCGACGTTTCAAAACTAAATGTCTGGCAACTATAACATTAACCTGACGTATCAAGTAGATACTCAGCTGATATGTATCTTTATTGCTATTTCTCAGCTGCTATAGGCTTCTGCTACTTGAGCGATAGCAGAAAAGACATTTAGTTCCATAACGTCGCAGAGCCGCCGCCGATTTCGCAACTCACGTTCTCCATGAATCTGCTCAACAGTCCGTCCTCTACAAAGGATATATGACCACCAGCTGCTTCTCTCTCTCAACTTAATACACTTTTCAATGTAGAAACTGGCAGAAAGCGTTTCATCGTATTGTTTCGGATTCTTGCTGGATCTCGGAGGAGTCGGTTGCTGGAATGGCTGATGGATTTTGGAAATGTGTTCTCGAAATATTGTATTTCAAAAAAGAAAACTAGATTTGCTATTGTAAGGTTCTTTTTATGACTACGGAAGATCTCCATTCAATTTTATTACTTTTCTCCCCCAACAATTACCTTTAATTCCTCGACTTCCGGTATGGAACACGCGAATCGTTGACCACCTTTACTCGTAACAAAAACATAGTTCGGAAATGATTCATCCGGAATTTTATCCGTAATTTGTTTCTCAAAAGCGTCAATATTATCAGGAGTCACTTCACGAATATCCAATTCTGGAGCGAACCAAAGAAAGTTCTCTCCAATAGTGGCGTCATAAGAGACCCGACGGTATTCTGCAAGGTCAAATAGACCGGCAGTTGTGGTGGTGGAGGACAGAAGAGGAAAGAATAACAAGATTAGAAAATACAGTACGATCATCTTCTTTTTGGCATTCCCACTGCAAGTAAGACCTTGATTCCTTTTTATTTTTTCAAGGAACATTTAAAATATATGATGAGAGACTTTAACAACACTAATTATGTTAAACGCCTTTTCATTCAAAAATTTTTTGAATAGTCAATGATAGTTTATTTTGGAAAAAGAAAAATATCGAGAGGGACGGGTTCAATCGGAAAATTTTGGGTTCATGTTATAGAAGAGGGGGGTACGTGGAAAAGAGGGAAGTAGGATGTAGGAAAAAAAGACGAGATGTCGCATAAATTAATGGAGATTTTGCTGTTAGAACTACAATACGGTATTGTGTCATAGGTGCCGGACTAACAATTTACACATGAATGGACGATTTTAAGGAGAGAAAGGGAAAAAGAAGCGAGGATGACACACCTCAATTGGGGGGTTATTTGTGCTCAGAAACAAGAAATATTGGGGAGGAATAGGGGACGAAGAACGAAAGAAATATGTGAAAAAAAAGTGGAAGAAAAATGAGAAGTGGGAAAAAATTAGGAGATTCCAATTTGACTAGCGATATGTTCGATTACAAGCCAAGACCTGGAAATAATTTAAGTTTATATCTAAAATATGTTTCATCCTCAACCAACCGTTTCGGGCTTCTTCTGCGAAGTATCGAACATCGAAATCGGTGTCTTTTCCCAACTTTTCGAGGAGTGGCTTCACTTCAGCCGTCAACGTGCTAAAAATAAACAATTATTGGCAAATGTTCGAGCAAGATAAGGTACTTACGCAGCTGAAAGATTCTTTCCGATCCGCTTCAAACTCTTGGCAGCGTTGAATCTCACATTTGGTACGTCGTCTTCCACGAGCTAAAATTTGGAAAATTAAATCAAATATCTCGTTTTTAAATTCCTTACATCTTTCACGATTGGCATAATTTCCTTGAGAATCTGCTCCTGTGTCATTGCATCACTGAGGGTATTCAGACAGAAGAGGCAGGTCATTCTTTGCAAGTAGTTCGTGTCTTTCTGGAGCTTCTGCATCTTTGGAATGATATTTGTGCTAGCCCATTGTCCTCCGAATTTCTGTGTCAGTTCCTTCATGATGAGTGTAGATGCCTCACGGATTGAGAAGACGTGATCGGTGAGCCAGTTCAAGCAGAGCGGCAGAAGCTTCTCATCGAAGAATTCTTGTCCCAATTGAGAGGCGAGAAGTGGCATAAATTGAACGATTGCGAGGCGAACTCTCCATTTTCCGTCTTCGGCCAATCCGACGATAGCTGGAAGCAGTGAAGTCGACAGTTGAGCTGCTCCAATAACCTCGTTGACCTTGTCCAAGCTGGAGATTATGTTCAGGCGAACCTCTGGAGTTTGGTCGTTGAGAAGTTGCATGTAGATCGGGAGAAGCTCCGAAACAGTCTGATCCTTTCCAATGAGTGGAGCGAGACCCATGATGACACCAGCGAGCTCTGACTTGACGAGCTGATTTCCATCAGTAACGAGCTCCTTGGCGACAGTGAGAAGTTGAGAGCAGATTATGCTCTGACGCTTATCCTCTGGAAGATTGACGGCGAACTCCTGAAGGCGTTGCGTGGCTGCGCATCGAACTTCCCCTTCTGGATCCTTGAGAAGATTGGTGTACAAAGCAACGAGATGATTGGCATCCATGTCCTCTCCGAGCACGTTTTGGATCTCGATCAGCTTTTCAGCTACCATGTAACGAACTCTCCAGGACTTGTCATCGAACAATTCGATGAGGATTGGCTCAACAAGCTTCTTCTTATTAGCCTTATCGAGGAGAGTTCCGAAAGCGATAGCAGATTCAACAGTGAGGAGACGGACGGAATCCTGCTCGTCGACGTGAAGATCAGTGAGACTGGAATGGAGTCCCTCCACGACGGCTGACTTCTCGAACACTTTGGCGAACTCTCCGAGCTTCGCGGCGGCAGCACGACGAACCATTGGAGTGTCGTCACGGCAGAGGGTTCGGAACATACTGCAAAATCAGGTTTTGAAATAATGAATTTGAATATATTGGTTACCTTTTCAATTCCGTCTTGATAGCTGGGCTGACACGTGGATAGACAACAGAGAAGAGTCCACAAGCGGAAGTGCGAGAGGTGAACCAATCACCGGTGGCCAGACGTCGGAGCATTGGAACGAAATGCTCTTCGAGTGATTGAGAGCTGTGCTTGTCGGCGATCTTGCGAAGACTTTCGACAGCCTTATCGCGAACGACTGTCTCTTCTACAGTAGCCAGGTTCTCAAGTGGTAGAAGAAGACAGTGCACGTGGTCTGGACCTCCAACCTAAAATAATGAATAATTAATATTTGCACCGCAGAAAATCTTCTGTAATTCTTACCAATGGAGTGAAGTTTCCGAGTTGTTCGGCAAGGACCAGAAGCACCTCATCCTCATCGTAAATTGTGTCGGTCAAGAATTGAATGAGCTCGTTGCGAGTACGCTCAACTCCAAGAGCCAGAGCGATGGTGGACAGTTTCCGAATGCTGTTGAGACGGAGAGTGACATCCTCGTTGCGAAGCTCATCGATCAGAACTGCGATCGGGTAGAGAGAATCGTCCGTGTTTTCCTCGACAGCCGACATGGTTGTATAGAAAACTCTGAAAATAGAAACAATGACTGAAACGGAGAGTCAGTGTTCATGACGAGGCAACGTTGCGAAAGACGCATCAGAGAAAAAAAACAAGAGAGGGAAATAATATGTCGAAAAAAGAAACTAATCAATTGGAGGTGTAAGATAATCCGGTGGCTCTTGGATGAAGAAGTATTCGTAATCACAGGAAGGAGAGAAGAAAAGGATTATCATTGGAATGGATAAGATTGAGACACAGAGAAAATGAAAACATGCGGAGAACAAAATATTGATTACACCAATTCGTTCGCTATGTCTAAATTGGAATGAAAACCAAGTGGAGAAAAAGAGCAGAAAAAAACAAATTAGAAGAGCAAAAACGCTCCAACTCTGTTGTTGTCATAACAAGTCGAGAAATCACTCAACAAGGAAAATGTGTATAAAACGAGGCGCGAAAGAGAAACAGCTGAGAAGCGCAGACACGCAGAAGGCGGCCATCTCTCTAGCACAATCCGCCGCTGGCGGCAGTGCAAGAGCTACTATTGATTTGTCGTCGGGTTGGGTGTACTGGACGTGACGTACATAAAAAAGGAAAAATGAAAGTGAGATGACGGAAATTACATTGTAAGGAGACAGACGATGAAAAGAAAACACGAAACACGTGAATTCCTTGTTCTGTAGCACTGGAACGTTCCAAATAGTAAGAAAGACGGACAATAACCAATGTTTTTGGACATGAAAACAACTAATAAATAAATATAAGAAACGATGATCCAAGGATTTACAGATTTTAAACAAACTTTAAACATGTAAAGCATAAAATATTTCCTAGGCTTGGCATTTTGTGAAACAAAAGAAAACTAACGTCAATAGCTTGGATGAAATATTCAGAACAACGCACACTTCGACCTTTTAGTCTCCTTCTTCTTTTTCGTCGTTTTCACCTACATCCTTTTTCCATCTCTATTTCTTTACTAAATTCTTTTGATTCGTGATGGGAGATGGGGCCAACGTTTTCAATACATTCAGTTTCAATAAATGGGCAGACGGCAAGCGTGAAGAGGAGATAGACAAGGAGAGTAGGCGGCGACGTGCCGAGCAGGTTTGTGTTGCTCTATATGATATGCATTCTCTCACCATAGCCCTAATGCCAGATTAAACGGCTGAAAGAAAGGCTTCGGAAGGAGAGAGCTCTACGAGAAGCGCAAGGAGATGGAGACCTAGATTTGGATGCTCTAATCGAGGCAATACAAAGAGGAGAACTGATTAATATGCGTAGGGTTATTCAGATCAAGCATTTGCAAATAATAAACTTTAGCGCAACAAACTGAAGTGGCTGTTACAACTATCGATGATGAGTCTACAAAGCGTAAAAGAGGAGTTCCAGATGAGCTCTCTGACGACTACATTTTCAATGAAATTAATCTATATGCAAACCGCTCGATTGGATTGAATAACACTGCAGAACATGTTGACATTCCAAATGTTCCAGCCAACATTCAAAAACTAGGTGGGATTGATAAATTTTGAATTTTAGAGAACCAAAACTAGTTAAGACCCGCTATCCTGGAAGTACAACAGAAGAAACCAAGACAATGAAATGGTTGACCATGCGAACCAGAAAACCGACCACCGTCCGAATAACTTCAAGTTTAACAGGATGGCTAATCAGAAATAAACTCCGATTCAAACTCGAAATTGATGTTTTGTTTGAATGAAATGTTGAAAAATATAATCGCTGACAACATTAGAAATGAGTTCACGAGAAGTCAAATACACTGTCGATTCCATTCGATGATTCATAAGTTTCGAAATCGCGACAATTGTAACAACAACCAGCAGAGTTTTCGAAAGCGACATACGAATATTGTTCAATACACAAATTGAAACAATGAAAAGTCATCTCAAACCGGTGACGAACTGATAACAGCGAGAAAAGAAAAAAAGAAAATGAAAAATTGACGAAAAAACGAGAAGCGTTCAAAATTTCTGTTCGCTAGGGCGCGCTTGTGATTTCCCAAATTCGCGCCAAACTCAAAATGGTTGCCGCGCCCGCGAATGGCATTTGAACTGAAATTCACTGATTATTCTCATTCCTCCGTTCCATATTTACTACAATTTCATATTTACTTAACTGAAATGTCTCGAATCATCGGAAGACTTCCATCATCCACACTTCTAGACAACGATGATTGTGAGGACGAGGACGGATCCGGTTCGTTACAGTTTTGAGTTTTCAGCTCTATAAAACAATGTGAGACTTTCAGTGTTTGCTGACGAAACAATTTCCGTCTTCCCATCATCCTTCGAACTGATTCCAAGAAAATGCACGAAAACATCTATTTCCAGAAAGTAGGACTCAATATTCTTTTGCTTATGTCTAGATTTTCTCTTTCAGCTCTGCAAGACTGAAGTCAATCAATCTGAACGAGCATGTAAAAAGTGAGCAGAAGAAAGAGAAAGATGGAATTTCACTGCCAATCAGAAGAAAAGACGCTCGAATCATACAGAATCCATTCCAGAAGTACAGAGTTCCAGATGAAGTCGTAGACGTCATCTTTTCAAATCTCCGAAAAAGAGATCTTCTATCAGTGATGAGAGTCTGCAAACAGTTCTACGCAGTTGGTCATGAATCGAAGAGATGGGCAATCACTGATGTCATGGATCGTCCGATCACTGAACTGACTTTGGTGACGTTGATGAGAAGAAGAATCAAAGTTCTACGTCTGGCCGGTGCAAAGGTATTCATTTCATGGACTGTTTTGCTTTGCAGTTTGAATTTCCAGCTTGATACAACGCTTCCGGTAGATCCTCGCTTCTTTTCTGCATGCATGCTCAGCACGTCTCGTCTCGAATGCCTCGATCTTTCTCGATCGAACCTATCACAACGTCAGCTGGCGATTGTGTTGAAACCTTGCCGCAAACTTCAATTCTTGTCTCTTGAAGGTAACATTTTGGATAACCACGTGGCTGGTTACGTGTCCGAGAACAAGAATCTTCGACAATTGGACATTTCAATGACACATGGAATCACAATGGATGGTGCGAGAATGATTTTCGATAAATGTAAAAAGTACGAAGTTCTTTTTTGAAATAGATTTAGAATTCGGAATTTTCAGTCTCGAACAACTGAACGCATCGTGGTGTGGACTTGATCGACCAATACTCGGTGTGCTCTTGGATCGTATCACTGACAAAATTCGCAAGATAAACCTCGCCGGATCAGTTCGCAATTTCGGATTGTGTAATGAGCGTAAGGGTGAATGCAATAAACGAGATTCATAAAGATTTTTAGACATCGACTTGCTTTCATCCAAAGTTCCCGATTTAGTCGATATCGATATATCGGATAACGTTGAAATCAGTGATGCAGCAGTTGCCACGTTGATTTCTCGTTTCCCAAAACTGATCTTCATCTCTTTGAATCGTTGTTATGGAGTCGATCCCAATATTATTGTGTGAGTTTGTTAACTGAAACAAGTGCGCCCTATTTTATTCGGTGTTTTTTAATTTTTTTTTTTGGCTGCCTTTTCCGAAAATTTATAAAAAATTTTAACTCGTGCTGCTATCGTAACAAGTTGTTTTGAGCCTAAATTTTTAGCTTTTCTCAATAGAGCCCTCCTTTTTTTCAGTCATCTCAACGGCAAGCCATCGCTCACCTATCTGAACGTCCATGGATGTATTACTGACAACAATATGGAAATGTTTTTTCAAATGTGCGATCGTCTCAAAATCAACAGCCAAGTGTTCAATTACACCGCCAAACCTACAATCGGAAGTGCCTCCAAAGTTTGGGGATATGACATGCGCGAATATTAATTTATTCACCAATAACCTTCTCATATTTTTAACTGCATCATTACTATTCTTTTTCGGCCTGTAGCAATTCTAGCAATCTTTTAGTTCTCACAAAACACGATACCAAAATTTTCGAAACTTGTAAAATATGTTGTTCAAACCCAGTAATTTTCCCTCGAATAGTCCCGATAGAAATGAAATAAAAATTTCTTCATGTTCTGACTCTTTCAATAAACCCGCCGGAAAATTGTGATATATAACCGGGATAAAATAAATGGAACACGAGCAGATAAGACTAGGAAAGGAAAAAACAATGCAATAGATCAGAGATCGAATGTTAAACAATTATGATTCCAAAATATTGGAGCCCGTTTCCAGCATGTCCTTGAGAGTTGACTTTAGAATGTTTCGTTGTTCTAAGGTTGGACGAAGCATAATTGCGTTGACATCAACGTCTTTCGTTGGGGAAAGAACCACAGTAATCACACAGCACATCTGTATGACGGTGGAGAATGCGTCTTTGTTTCCAGATTCTGCATTAGGATCTGCTGGCCAGTGGAGGGTCAATTGTTCAGGTATTTTGTCAAACTCTCTCTTCATTTTCTGAAAAAAAAAATAATTTTCGAAGAAGACTACTACTTTGCTCTTACATCAACATAAACTCTCTTGACAACACCATACTCAACTACGAGTACATCGAATGACAAATCCATAACACCAAGAACCACTGCCTGACATGTCATTTTACCAACAGAATGAATGAAAACACCGAAATAAAGAGTCGCAGACTCTTCTGATGCTTCTTTCGACGCTTGTTTGGTGTCATTGCATCGAGTGCACTGAAAAACTTATTTATACTTTAACTTGAGTTTTGGAAACTTACAATATTCTGAATCTCCTTTGGATCTCTATCACATTTCTCATTGTATCCAAGTGACGCAGCCAACTGTCTATGAACAATAACATCCGGATATCGCCTGATTGGAGATGTGAAATGAGTGTAATGATCAACATTCAATGCATAATGATGGAAGAATGAAGGTGGCATGTCTGCAGTGCAGAAGTACTTTGCTTGCTGCATTGGTTTTATTGTTAAGGAAGATATCACT
Organism: Caenorhabditis brenneri; assembly: GCA_000143925.2. Lineage (NCBI taxonomy): Eukaryota > Metazoa > Nematoda > Chromadorea > Rhabditida > Rhabditidae > Caenorhabditis > Caenorhabditis brenneri. Next base: position 687,409 of record GL379805.1, read on the forward strand.
TGACGAATACACATATCAAGTCGAGTGTTTCCTTGATACTTGCGAAGTGAGGTGGACAGCATTCCAGATGTCTTTCCATCTAATGGGAATCCAATCTTTGCGCATTGCTCTGCCACGTCCTTTATCATTTTCTCTTTAGGAGGTGGGTGATTTCGAAGGAGAGCACTATTTGGGAATGCACTTCCGATCTTTTTAGCCACTTCCATGTTAGCTAACAACATGAACTCTTCGACAAGTTTATTTGAGTCTTTGATCTAAAATAAAACTATTTTTTGAATTTCATTTGTTCTAGAAAACTCACTTCATATATAGAAACTCCTTGTGGTTTTTTATCTTCATCTAAAGCAAATTTGAGTTTTGGAAGTTCGATTCGAAGAGCTCCATTACTCTCTCTTTGCTTTCGGAGAAGTTGTGCAATTCTATGAAGCATCAACGTCTTCTCTCTGATCTCAAATGGTGTATTACCATCTGAAATTGGAGGCAACTCTTCAGTTGTGAAATCTTTCTCAGGGTGCTCAATGAAGTCTTGGGCATGTTCGTAGGCAAGTTTGACACGAGATCTAATGATTGATCTTCCGAACCACACATCTTTCAATTCTCCTTCGTAGTTCAACTTGAAGACGGTGGAGAACGCCAGTCGATCTACTCCCGGATTCAGTGAGCACAGTTGTTCACAAAGAATACGTGGAAGCATTGGAATGACTAGTTGAGAGAGATATGTACTGTTTCCACGTTCAGATGCCCATTTGTCCAGTTCAGTGTCTTCTTTCAAGAAGAAGGTGACATCAGCGATATGAACACCGATTTCAACTCCAGGTGTACCTTTTCCATCACAATCGTCGATATGTTTGGCGTGAAGAGCATCATCAAGATCTCGAGCAGTTTTCGGATCAATAGTGAATACGATTTCTTGTCGGAAATCACGTCGATATTCGAACTCTTTCTCTGGAATTTTCCAGTCTTCTGCTGATGAAATAGGAAGAGATGCAAGACACTCATCGCTGAACTCTCTATGATCAATTTGATGTTCATAGACTATTCGTTCTGTCTCTGTTTCAATTTCTCCTGACATTCCTAATAGCTTGATGAGTGTTCCTTCAGCGTAAATCGAATCAGCTCGCCATTCATTTATCTTTGCAGTATATAAAAACTTTTCAAAATCTTTTGGACGAGTGAAAAATTCTTGATCAATTTCAGCCTTCGGGATAAGAATCCTAGGAACTCTGGAGTCAGTCGCCACGAAAAGAACATTCGGATTAGCACTGTTTGGCATCAGTTGGAGTTTTCCGGCTGCCACTCGGAAGTGCTTTTTCTCGTCTATACGAACAATGGAGCCAATAGAAATCAGACATGATTCAGGAACTTCTTCCGAGGTAACACCATTATCGTCAATTTCATTTTGAAGACATCGCTTGTCAGGCTTATTCGTGTTGTTGTCGACTTTTCCGAGCTTCCGTTCTGTTTTTTTGTTTAGACCCCACCATTTGACATACTCCGGATAATTTACCTAAAAATATCGATGTAATGAATATCCATTCGGAAAACTAACCAGCCACTCCTCTTTCGGTTTCATTTTCACTATCACAACATCGCCTTGCATTGCACGATTTCTATCTTGTCCTAAAACTAACACATCTGGATATTCAGTTCCTTTTGGGTGATCCAGAAAACATTCTTGATAGTTTTTCGGATTGATTCGCAAAACGGCTTTGAACATGGTTTTATCTTTCAAACCAGCATCAGTCTCTTCCTGTGAAATATAGTCTTGGAAAATTTTCCGCGGTGGATTCTTGTTGTTCGGACTGTGGACATATTTTTTGACGTATGGGGCTTGTTTGGTTGGTGTGCTTTTGATTCTAAAGAGACTGACTGATTGTACGTTTTAGATATGTAAAACTTACGGTGAAGCTGCACCGAACTGTCCTCCGGTGGCTGTCTGGGTGAATCCAGTTGGTTTCAGAGTGGAATTAGATGGCTCCTGCTCGTCTACTTTACTTTCTACGACTTCAGACATTTTCTGAAACTAAAAGAACCAAGTTATATGTTGCGAAACTACACAATTTGAAATGGAAAGGAGGAGAAACAGCTGTAAACGTTTCAGAGAGTGGTAACGACATTGCGTACAGTTTCGCAATAAAAATTCTGCGGGAACATGAAAATTTGCAAAGCCCGACAAAACAAGCAAAAGTTCTCGTCATGAAGTTTGTATTCTCCGTTTCCGCTAGCATAACATGAGCAAAATCAGACTTGAAAGGCTTCAAAACGATGAACATGCATTGTTTTATAAAACTTGCCGCCGAATTAAAGTGGAGCATACGGTGCGCAACTCCGCAAACACGATGCACAGAATACGTTTGACCGTAGCCCTATTTTTTATTTAGCTCGTTGACGCGTTGAGAGGGCGGGCCTTTCAAAAAATAGCGAAGAAATTGTGCTTCTTTCTGAAAAATCATATTCGGTATTTAAAAAGTTGTTTATTGGAACGATTAATTAGTGATTTTCATACGTTGCTCGATTTTTATGAATTATATCCTTCAAAAAATCATTAAGATATTGTTTATCGATTTTTCTTGTAATTCCAGATCGCACTCGGGTCAAGTCAAACTTGAAGAAAAACCTCAGCATCATGGCTGCTGTAGAACCTTCTGCTTCATTCCCAATGGATAAAAAGGTTTTTTAATTGAAAAATGAGAGCATAAGGTCATAAATTAAATTTACAGGCCGCCGAGGAGGAGATCGCTCAGATGGTTCGCAAGCCTGGCTTCACTAGTCTTACTATTGTAGACATAATTCGCCATATGAATGTAAATCACAAATAGGATAAACTCTCGAAAACGAAAAAATTTTCAGAACCGTTTTAATCTCGATTTCGCTGCGTACAAAAAACAACTGAAGCAAATGGTGATGACTGAGTTGTCGAAGGCAGACGACGACGGAGCCAACGAAAGTTCTAGTTCAAGTGATAGTGAAGACGATGAACCACCACAAAGAGCACCAAAGAAAGAAGTTAAAGAGGAAGTCAGAAGAGTCAAAGAAGAACCAGCAGCCAATGCAGATGACTCGGACTCTGATAGTGGAGTTGAAGACGCCACACCAACGAAAGGAAAGAAAAAAGCAGCGAAAGTTCAGAATGATATGTTATCAAATATCAAATCATCAGGAAGACGTGCTGCTGCATCAAATGCAATGAAACAGATTCGTAACACATCCGAAGGAGGACGATTCGCGGGAAGAAAGAAGAAGGAGAAAGATCCAAACGCTGACAATTCTGGAAAATTCGGTCCAATGACAAAGTTATGCTATATTTCTCCAGAATTACAACAAGTGACAAAGGATCAATGGATGAAGAGATGCGATGTCGTGAAAGTTCTTTGGGAGTATATCAATGAGAACGATTTGAAGGATCCGAAAAACAAACAATTCATCATTTGTGACGATATCCTGCAGTCAATTTTTAAAAGAAAGAAAGTGAAAGCGTTCGGAATGGTGAAGTTTCTCACCGGACACATCATCGGACTCAACGATATGAGAGACGACATGAGAGCAGAAGCCGAAGAAGAGATGGATAAAAGAAGAGAAGAATGGAAGGTAAGTTTCGATTTTATAACTTTAATTGGTCATTTTTATGTTTCTGTAGGAAAGACAGAAACTTCGTGCACAGGAAGAACGCGAAGGTTCATCAAAATCAGAAGAGCCAGAAGAGCCAGCGGCTAAGAAAATGAAAAAGGAAGAGGTCTCCGATGATGACGAAGAGGATGATAAGACTGTCAACAATAAGGATGAAGGTGTTGTCGATGATAAGATTGTCAAAAAAGAAGTTGAAGATGATGAGGATTCTTCGTCGTCTTCTTCCTCTGGTTCATCTTCCTCTTCTGACAGCGACTGAGAAGTTTGAAATGTTCTCAATGTTTATTTATGAATATATGTTCTATTCGTACAGTTTCATAATATCTTATAATATCCCTTCGTTTTTATCATGTAGTATCCTTCTCAAGTTATCCACACGCTTCTTATGACAGGTCAAATCTTTGTTTAAAATGCAAAACTTGTTCATTTATGTTCGCCTCCTCTCCTCCATTCACTCCTTTCCCCCACTCTTCTCTTTCCCCTACAAACAGACACACAAATGTCTCGTCTATTTATGACTGAACTCTTTTTCCGCTGAGCCTCAAAATGTGTACACTTCTTTCTAATCTTTTCCTTTTGTTTTTTTATTCATATGATGATTGGTTGGGCTCTCAAATTGTTGCTTTTCTCTTACATTTTTATTATTATGTACGTTATGCCGATTAACTCGACATTCCATTTCTTTTTGCTCCTGTCTCCTGTCTATCTCACTGGCTGTTTTTTATTGTTGGAGAAATGGTTGAAGCCTAAGTAATAAAAATTTTATTGGCTACTACATCATCTTACAACTATCCTCTTTGCGTTCTTTTTCTTGTTTCTTCACGAGATTCTATACTACTTTCAACTATAATTCTAACTTTTTCCCCTAATAACAAAATTAATTTTTCTTCTAGTAGCGTATGTCATGACGGATAGAGAGACTAGAAGTAAGCCGAAGAAAACCGTAATCGGTAGTTTCCTTGGCCGTTTGAGTAGAAGCAAAAGTCGTGGAGCAGAGGTGGTGGATAGAAAGAAAGAGTGAGTAGTGTGTGCTAATCGAGGCTTTTATTCTAAGAAATTAATTCAGCACAAGTACAAATGAAAACCCTAAACCTCCGGTACCGTCCTCCAGAAGCGATGGAAACATCAAATCAGTTAACAACAGGAGGAGTTCAGAAACGACGTCTCATCGAGGTAAAAACGAGAAATGTCGATTTTTTAGAATTTTTGAAAAAGTTCCAGAAGCCGCTGCAAATTTTCTAGTAGAGGAAGCAAGGATGTCTCCAGCTCGTCGATTATTAAATCGGTTTTCAACGCTTCGTGCGACAGGGAAATTCAAAGTTTATAATTTTTTTTAATGCGGTAGATACTAAGATGCTATGTATCTCTACTGCTACTGTAACTGCTGTTGTAACTGCTATTGTCTCAACTGCTATATTTGGCTCTTCTGCTATAGATCAACTGCTTTTTTCGCCACTTTCGATGTTTCAACTACTCGGCTATTGTATCAACTTCTATGGCTATATCAATTGATCCATAGCAAAAGAGCCAAATATAGCAGTTGAGACGCTGGCAGTTAAAAAATTGCAGTCGTTCACCCTGTTCCGAAATAGTAGTAGAGCTCCATAGCAGTTGAGTATTTGCCCAAAAGGGACAGTGCATGAGTAGCTTCTATATGGGAAAATACAAAATAAAATTGAAAACATAATAATACACTTGAAATAATAAATACAAAAAAGAAAAATAAAACGTGAAACGAAAACTTATCATTCTGAATTTCGAAGTCTCTCACCCTCGATGAGTTTTCTCTCTTTGCAGTCGTCAACTTCCTCTCGAGGCGCCTCATCAGACAGTCTCAATGCTTCAACAGTGAATGGTTTCTCTGGTTAGTTCTTTCCTCCCCATAAAACATGTATTCATGCATTACTAACAATGTGTTTGTATAATAAAAGCAATGATATTACAGACAAAGCCACTTCTGAACATGACCTCCATGCCATTTCTTCCACAAAACCTACCAGAAGTTTGGCACCCACTTCAGGCGTACCAACTGGAGCCCAATCGGAAACCGATTTGCGATTTGTGACATCTCGCGATACCCACGTAAGTAAATGACAGCTGCAATGCATCTGTACGGCGGTCCTCTTTCAGAAATGCGTTCCGCTCAACGAGCCATTTGGGTTCAGTGACAAATCACCGCGAGCTTTCATGTCGGAAAATGATTTGTCGTCTGGTGCCAGTGCCGACTTTCCAGAAGTTCAACGAACGCCTAGCTATTTGAGAATCTCGTGCGCTTTGAACGGATACACAAGGTCTCCGAAAGCAGATCTCACACCAAAAGCTCCAACTGTCCTGGGAGAAAGTCTCGTGGAAAGGTAAGAAAAACGTGGAAGTTCACGTGGAAAATCGTGGAATTTCAACAACTTTTCAAATGTTTTTCTGGCTCTGAGACGTTATGCAACCTGACATCTCTCAACTATGACGGTTGGCAACTGATAAATGATGTTAAATAAAGCCATACAACTTTGCACAGCTATTTTGATACCAGTTGCGAACCGTTTGGTTTTGAAACGTCCAGTTGCAAAATGTCGCGGAGCCCTGGGCTTTCAGTTAGTCTAATGCTCTTTTTCCCTACAAAATTGGTGCTAATTTTGCTACATACCAAAAGATAATAGCCTTTTTCCATAATTGAATAATTGTAGGCGGACACGAATGTTCTCACATCCACAAGAGAGAAAACCGGCGCCTGGTTTTGGCAGTCCACTGACCACCACACTGACGAGTGAATCGAAAACTTCAGAAATTGAATGGTATGTGTGTTGTCCTTCCTTCCCCCTTATCTCTTTCTCCACTTTGAAGTTGTACTTTCTAAAGAGACGGCGGCGCGTTCAGTTACCGCCAGTATCAATTGTAATTTGATAAGCGGAATTAAATGTAATGAGAGACACTAGAGATGGGGTGTGTTCTCTTCTCGGACGTCTTCTTCGACCGACGACGGATGACAGATTGGCGCACAAGTGCGAACACAACAAACGGAGCGGAATCCGTGGAACGCTGCGGAGGGTGTGGGTCCCTCCTGTGACACCACACACAATTACCCACCCGGTTGACCGCGCGCCTTTCTTTTCCTTCTTTTCGTTATTCTACTGCCTTTTTTTGTATACTTTTGGGTTGCACCTCCCATATTGAGGCGGCAGCTGAAGCAGTGGCCTTCAAGAGGTGTGAACATAATTGCAGCAGGTCCCCTTAAGAAAAAGGATTCTGAATCTCTCTCTTGAAACTCCCCAAATGTATAGATTCGCCGAAAAAACCAGTTTTTCGAGGATTACGGGTGTGACAATTTGACGCCTCGACAACAGTTTTACAATCTTTTTCATCCGATCGTGTGGCCAGTTGGTTTTTTTATTCATGTCATCTTTTCAAAACACACACTCGTCGTCTCGGACCATATCCGATTTCTCGTAGCTTCCTTCTTTTCCTATTTGTCTCATGTTCTTCTTCTTGTTCTTCAAGAGCCCCACTTTTACTCCATGTGTCACTCTAATTATTCATCTCACTCTCTCTCGACAGAACAGAACAGAACAGCCTAGTGAGACAAGGACCTCCTTTACCCTTGTCTTTTATTCATGAATAACGACGTCAAGGCTTGAATTGTATGTCCCTCCAGTGAAAACCCAAATTTCAATATTTGATGTGAAATGGGAGTGGGGGGACGTTTCATACACACATCACAGATGGAGGTGCTGGGGCACGTTCCTTCCTTTCTTCTTTTTTCATCATTAAGCTTTATTACGGAACATCTGGTGTTTTCTGAGACGTCTCTATTACATTTGTTTTTAGTCAATGCTGTCAGAACGGAGGATGCGATTCTCGGCACTTTTGGCCTCAAGCGGACCGTTCTCTCATCAAAATTCATCTTTTTTCTTGCTCAACAAGGCTGCTTGAGACATTGAAAACATACCACCAGGGCCTCGGCCTAAATTGGTGTTTCAGATCCCATTAATTCGGTGCTCAGAAGTTATGCCTAGCGGCCCTGGTAGAGGCCGCAAAGTCTTCCACGACCTGAGTTATCTACAGGCCGTTTAGGCCACTACCCTTATTTCAAAAGCCTTACCTCAATCGTATTCGACTTTTTGATGAAATGAAAACGAAAGAAAATTGTTTTATCAGCTTAATTTCTTTCCGACGAGGTTTCCTTTTTTCTCGGGTACAATGTTTGAACGACCTGCATCGAAGGTTTTTAATGGTCACTCCCTTTTTTCGCTTCTTCCTTCGATAAAATGCCTTTTTCCACCAGTTTTCCCACTTTGTACAGTAGCTGCTTCTCCTTTATTCTTCTTCTTCTATGTCTCTGCCCTACTGGTTGCCAATCGTTTTCTCTTTCCTTCCTTCCACCAACCCATTCAATTCGAAATCGAATAAATCCATTATTCTCTAAAGAATAAGAAATGTTTGGCCTTGTCCAAGTCACTCAATACGATGAGTTTTGCCTCACAATGACAGATAAATTACTGTTTGAGAGTTGATTGGATTCTTCCACCACTCTCCAGATGGTCATATTTTCTCTCTGAAGGAATTCTTAATTCAATTCAACATCCTCCAATAGTTCATCCAAATCGCTTTCGCTTCGGCCCGTTCTCTTTCTAATTTATGATGATTATTTCGAGATAACCCCAGCCCCAGCGGGCACTTAATCCGACAGCCGAATCGGTAGCTGACCTCCACTAAATCGAACCGATCTAGATGCTAATCCTCACACACAAATTTAGTTTTGGAAGGCGGCAGATCTGTTGAATTTCTCTTTTCTTTTTTCCCGAAAAGTTGTCCGAATTTTCACTTCCTACAATAGGATTATATATCGGATTAATAACTATGCTTGGTCATTCTTCGCCAGCCGACACACGGGGCCATGTTATATTTGCACTTGTGGCCTCCGCCTGTGTGTGCCTGTAGTACAAATATCAACCGAACGAACGCCTTGTGAAGAAATCAGTCAACCTTCCCCCGTCCATCACACGCTTCCGCGCGCCTTTTTAAGGCGAAGACGACGACGACCACAAAGTTTAGTAATCAGGGAGTGGTGGTGGTACCACCTCCGGGAGTCGGAATTTGATTAGTCATCACTAAAAATATTGAGAGTTTCTTTTTTTTTCCTTCCATCTCTTCCGAGTACAGTATTGGTCAATTGATTTTGGTAGTGGTCAGAATTGATTTTTGAAAATTTTCTTGCTTTATCAAGCTAAATTTTTCGGGAAAATACTCACTTGCTAGTATTTCTTTTGCTATTTCTCAGTTGCTAGAATCCGCTCTTTTTTTCGCTAGAAGAGAAAATGTTGCTCAGTTGCTATTTCTCATTTGCTATTGTGTCACATTTGCTATGGATTGGCAGATGATCCATGCTACTAGCAACTGAGCCATCCATTTTTTTGGGTATAGCAAATGAGAAAACGTAGGATAGCAAAAGAGCAAATCCTAGAAACTTAGAAATAGCAAAAGATCTGCTAGCAATTGAGTTCTTGCCACTTTTTTGTAGTTCGTCTCTTTTGTGAACGGTAACACAAGATATTGCTAGAGATCGTAGACTTTTTTCTTCACAAAACGAAGTTTCTGTTGAAAGCGATGGTACCAAAATGTTGACAACTACAAATTTTTAGAGATTTCCCTCGTAGATGACTGAGATTTCTTATCCCTTTTGGCCATGATGCTATGTTGCATGAAGGATATCACCTCCTTTTTCTCTCTCTCGGATATCGGCACACACGAATCGTTCGCTTATGATAAGCGTGTCCAAGTGTTTGCCCTCCCTAATTTCCCACCACCACCTCCTCTCGCGGCTTTTCGCGGTTCCCGCATTGCTGCCCAACGTCTTGTTGACTTCCGTCCTCCTCCTCTTTCTCTTCCAGGCGGTCGTGGAAAACAGGCGGTGGTTTTACCTGAACAAATGTATCATAATATGTCAGTGATGGATACATTTTCTCGAGACGATGACCACCTACTAATACTACCAGCGCCTGTTGTTCCTTTCCCTTCTCTCCTTCTCTTCCCGATCTTCTTCCCTCATTTTCTCTCTCTTTTTCCATATCACTTTTCATTTTCTACACTCCCATCTCTAGTACGAATCAGTCCACCATTTTTTTGTTGGCATTCCAACTGATAAAGAAGTTAATTTTTTTTGGAAACTTTTCGGCAAATTCCTCTGAAGTTGACTCATTTTGTTTGACACTAGAACCTGTGAAGATGCTCTCTGACTAGTTCCCCTCTACTATCGAGTTTCTTAATTCTAAAAAAAACCATTTATTTGCAGCCTAACACCCACAACTGTTCCATTACAAAATAATCGTCTCAACGCTCTTCAACGAGACGAGATGGGCAACCACGTCTCGACGCCCGGACCAATAAGGGATCTCATAAGCAAGTTCGATCAATTGGACCTGTGTAGTGCACATAAAAATGAGAAGGAAGGAGTGGAGAACATCGAACCGCACAAGTTTATTATCAATCAGCAACCGGTGAGTAGAATTATTGGCAATGATAAGAGCATACATGTTCAACTGTGCTGGATAGGATCGGCTAGAGTGTATGGTCTTAAAAATCCGGGCCCGGATATTCTAGCTGTTTCCGTGTAGCACAGATTGATCAACGGGTGATTCTTAGTTTTTATACATGTAAAACCTTCTGAGATCTACATTTTTCTATTTTTTCCTGCTCCCCATTTGAAACCTCATTTAGAAAAACAAAAACTACCGTATTCCTTTCACTCCATCTTAAAGTTTGTTATTATTTAGGGATTCGACGAGATTGATTTGAAGAAAGACGCCAATGGAAACGATGAAGACAAAGAAGAACCAAATCTGAAAATCTCGATCGACGCTGAAAGTGACAGTGGAATATCCGGATCGTCACCTGCCAGCTCAAAACGAAACGTCGAAATTCTGAAAGACACAAAAGAAGACGAAGTGACAACATCCACACCATCAGATGGACACGAATTCAGAAGTCTCCACGATAGAGTCAAAGCGGAGCTGCAGACAAAAATGGATGCAGCGAATAAAGATCTCGAGAATGCGGATGACTATCCGGAGAAGTGTGCGGATTCGTTGAGAGCTGCTCACGGAAATGCACATCTGTTGGTTAGGAAGAAGTTCGCCAAATTCAATGAGCTGATTGATAAGAATTTGGTGAGTTTTTTAGATTGAAGGAGTCTTTGGTTTGGACCCCTGGTGAGCAGGTAGTACTGATTAGGTGATAGACGCAGACAGAGAGGAAGAGTTGTTGTCTGCGTCTTTTAACTAGTCATTACTTACTCACCTTTAGAGAAGGTCGATTCCATTTCAATTGCTCTACGATCTCAGAACTTTCACTTATAATCTCAATTCTCATCTCATAAATTTTCAGAAGCCCATCCCAGACGATCCGATGCCTGTTACCGTTCAGGATCTTGAAGGATTCTGGATGACAATCGATATGGAATTGAAGGGAATTCTCAAAGAATTTACAAAAGTCGAAAAGTATCGTGCGGCGAATTGGGATCCGAGTGCCGTTGAAGAAGAGGAGTCAGTTGTGGATACCACTGCGACTACTCTACCCAAATCCACCAGGCCAATGACGGCGAAGAAAATCGCTCCAGTCGTATCAGAAGAGACTAAAAAGAAGCTGGCAGAGCAGGTAAATATTTTGTGGGGAATAGGGCTTTGGTTTTTGATGTGGGAATGAGAAGTCACATATGATAGGCAACAGGAAATTGGGGGTGAGGTGAGAGAGCAACAACCACCGGGAATTCAAAATTATTCCATTTTGACCGGAAATCTTTTTGAGTGACAACGCGAGAATGAGAGACGCAGACAGACGCGGTGGGACGATTATTTTTAAGATATTCAATTTAGCTGTAAATTTGCTCTAGCGCACACAAAAGCTACCGTATTTTGCTAATTCCCTGTCAAAATTAAAATACGCAATTAGCCATTACCGTGTCATGCACAAATTGCTCTAAAATTGACGACAACACAATACAAAACTCACAAAAACCTTGAAACTAATTATACGATTTCCAGAAAGCACTTGCCGAACAACGAAGGGCTGAAATGCGAGCTCAGATGCGACAGAAAATGAAGGCAAAGAATCAGACAGAAGAGGAAACGAAGCCACCAGTGTTAGGTGCATCTGAAGACTGCTGATCTTAGAATTCTCTCTTTATCTCTCCACGACACATCCCGACTAATGCTCAGACACTGTTAACTATTGGGTCTCTCTTTCTTTTACAAATTACTAATCGTACGATCAGTAGATATAAACCCATCCCGAAGATATCATTCTTTACACTCGATGTGTGTACAAAGTACAATTGTTTTTTTCCTTTCTCTATTCAATTCTTCTTCTTCTTTTATTTCTATTACCTGTTTTCCATGAGCATATTTTAATTGATTTGTTGACCAAATGCGGGTCACCTCTTCTCTCTCTCTTCGTTATATTTTCTTTTTTCTTCCCTTTTAACACATTTGTAAATGAAGTCTTTGACAATTCTATGGGGACCAATTTCGTTTTTTTGTTCTGTCTGCAGATTGGCATCAAAAAGTTTCAATTGATCACGAGTTTTTCTTTTTCGGTTTTGGAACATTTCGGTGATGCAGACTTTGGAATGTGACGTGACAAAAATGGGAAAACGATTGGATTTGAAGAAATGGAGGGAAGATTTTTTGAAGGAAAGAGCATTTGAATTCAGAAAAAAGATATTCTTTTTGGTTGCTTGGGATATGGAAAAGTTTATGCTCATTACATGCAGTTCTTCGATAGACACTTTTTTCTCTCTCTCTCTCGCTCTCTTCCTCCCAATCTCCGAATAAAGTGATGAACGGTGGTGACGTGGAGTGTGTTTGCAGTGGTGCCGAATCAATAGTGCATAATTTACCTTTACTTGAAAATGATTATGTATTGGAAGCAAGCAGTTCATGGCATCCTGGAGAAGAACAGTTGTTTCCTTCATTCAAACCGATTACCACGAAGAGTTCCCGTTGATTTTTTGAGTGATTTCTACTTTCAAATGTTCTGGAATCGTATAGTTTTGTCTCTGTTTTTTTTTTTTCAGTACGATATGGCATCCATGCCATTTTGTACTATCAGTTTTTGAGTTTTACAATCACCTCATAGGTTTTTTTCTGCACATTCATTCTTTTCTCACAATCAAATTTCTCTTCGGATGGTCCATGAAGTCGAGTTGGAGGCTGAATATTTTGAAATCTGAGATTTTTTATAGATCTTATATTCCAACAAGATCGAAATTTTAAAAATCAGTTTACAGGTTCGAAAATGGAGGTCAATGAAGAACAACCAATTATCCATAGATGCCCTGTATCAGCAGTTTTTAATAGTTTAGATCTTCTAGGAAACATTTTGCAAGAAGTTACAGATGATGTCAGGAACAATATGGATTTAAGAGTAAGATTCCATACATTAAATAGTTAGGAATGAAAATCAGCGAAATCCTTTTTTTTCGCAGTTGGTAAACAGAACATTCCGTGATGCTTATCACGCAAATCTTCGCAAAAACCACCGGAATATTGAAATAGAGTTCATTTTTGTATGTAATGCAGACGAAGATATACAAATGATGAGAAGAAATCGAGTATATATCAACTATCGATATATTTCTGTTTTCAATGTGTACAACTATTTAGTGTGAGTTAGAAGAATCAATTGAATTAGGATAAATGATAGATTTCAGTTTCCTCAAAAACATTGTCAAATTGAGAATACAATCGATAGTTACAAAGAATTTATGGAGACTGAGACCATCTCTCCAAGTACTCCTTCATGAATCTATCAGATTATCATTCATGAAAAATGATGGCAAGTTTATGAAAACCGCGTTTTTCTTTAAATTGAATTTGAATTTTTTGAAGGTGATTCGCTCAAAAAGCTGATCGGAATGAACGAAATATGTCCTAAAAACTGTGACGATTGTGTATTGGTTCCCAAAGAATGCGTGGAATACGGTCCAGTTCAGATTGAAACCTTACGGAAATCGTTCACAAAACCACGTGTGTTCGAGAAGTTGATTGTTCCAGACTAGTGGGTTCTTGAATTCTAAGAGCTTTTTTCGTAAATTATATATTTTCAGCTTACTCGACGGTATTGCCAACTATTGTGTAGAATCCTCCAACTCAAAAGATGACTGTTTCAAAGCTGTTCATGATTTGATCTCACCCAACATCTCCTGCAAAACCCTAGTTCTGAGAATATCAGAAACTCGAAGACAATCGAATAGTCCCGGAAGTCGCCAAGCAATGCCACAAGAAGTTATAGACGTCATGCTGAAACAATGGAAGGTTCAATCGCTTGTTTTGGAGTTTGTATATGAGACACATTGGAAGGATTACGAAGGAGAATGGACACGAAAGGCATGGTTCACTGGGCTATGTTTCACACGCAATACTTCCGTGGACATATTTCAAAAGTTTCAAACACTGGAATTTCACAAGAGTGTGTACACGGTGGATCTCTACCCAGTGCTCTTCACTGAGTCCTCAAGTCATTCTTACCACTCTCCAAAAATATGTTATATATATTCGAACACGATCTGTAAAAAGAGAAAATATGTGTAAAAATATCACGGAGGAGTGTGTTCGAGGATGGTGATAATGAGAGATACACATTTATATATTCTCTCTCGCAGCAATGTGACACTCACGAGAATGTGTCATCGCGTGTGTCATCAGTGTGTCTCTCTACAGCCTTTTTGTATGGGGGTTCTCTGGGATTTTCAGAACGAAAAATCTCATGTGTTTTTAAGTACAGCAACGATATAATGTTTTTTGATGGACTCTCCCCTCCAAACCTAAAATCTCTGCCACTGTTTTCTCAGGGTTTCAAATGTTTTTCTCGCGGAATACAAGCAATGAATGGCTTCCGACATTGGAACGGGGAGTGGATCACTCTCTATACATGAGAACAGTGATCGGAACTGTTGTCATTTGTCATAGAAAGAATTGACGATTACTGACGTACTTGTAATGACAGTCACCATAGACACGTATATTCACTGATCAGACTGGGGCAGGGTTTAAAATTTTTGTC
>GL379805.1:703084-788653 GCA_000143925.2 Caenorhabditis brenneri
TTCTTCGTCGGAATGCAGCAATGAATGCCATTCAGACTTATGGACAGAGTAGATTCACCTATCCTATACATGAAGACAGGGGATCGGAAACTGTCGTCAATTGTCATCAGAACAGAAATTGACGATGAACTGCATGTCATTGTAAATGCACAGTCACCCAATAGAACACGTATATTCTCTTGGAATCAAGAGCCTGTGGGTCACGTTTCTAGATTGTCCTGTTCATGTAAGTTTGATTTCTCATTTGCTTCACTCGATGTAAGTTTGTAAAAAACAATTTGTAAAAGTACAATTGTTTTTTTTTCCTTTTTGCATTCAGTCGTTTTTATGCGATTTCAATTACCTGTTTTTCATGAGCATAGAGTAAGTATTCGTATTGTGATTGATCTCTGTTATATGTCCTTTGTCCCCCTTATAACACATTTGTAAATGAAGTCTTTGACAATTCTATGGGGACCACTTTCGTTTTTTTTTTGTTCTGTCTGCAGATTGGCATCAAAAAGATTCAATTGGTCACGAGAAACATCTTGTTTTTCTTTCTCGGTTTTGGAACATTTCGATGATGCAGACTTTGGAATGTGACGTGACAAAAATGGCGAAACGACTGGATTTGGAAAAATTTTTGTTTCCTTGTGACCCACATTAAGATTTTAGACTTAAGCGAAAATGATGAATTTAGAATTTGAAGTGTTCATCTGGACAAACAGACTGAGATAGAATATATTCTGAGGTGGATAAAATGAAGGTCAATAAGGTTGAGATAAAACGGCGGCATGCTAAATCAGAACTGTCCCGAATCAGAACTGTCCATATCTCAAAAGTAGGCGGAGCTAACAAAAAGTTGTCAACTGCAAACTTGTTCCAAATTTAATTTTAAGAAAGTTTGCAGTTGACAACTTTATTCTAGCTCCGCTCACTTTTGAGATATCTGATTTGAAAAAAGTTCTGATTCGGGACAGTTCTGATTTAGAAACAGTACTGATTCAGCATACCGCCGGTAAAACTAGTATTGTAGTGAGAAATAGTGAGGATCACTTTACAAATGAAATCATGTCTCGGTTCAAACCAAATCGATTGACTGGAAAATTTTTCTCTGTAGCTACTGACACGTATTGAAACAGATGAAAAATGTATTGTCTGACTATTTTTTCAGTTATTTCGAAGAATCACGTTTTTTGAAAAATTTTTGGAAAGTGAAAACCAAAACTTTTTTGCGTTGGCATTATTTTCTTAATTTTGGGTCGAAAATGTTGTAATAAGGTCCAATGAACATAAGATGTCAATATAATCGATTTACAAATTTTGGCTCATGAGATATTCCGATAGAGTCCCTGGGCTCATGGCAATTGAGTTAACGTAAATACTGTAATAGAGGGACCCTTGACGTCGCCTGTTTGGAGCATTATACCTTGTTTCCTGAATGAGGAAGTGAAAAGCTGTCAACTGAAAAATTATGTAAAAAGACACCAGGAACAAGTTTTCAGTTGAAAAATTTTTAATACCTCATTTAGGAATCGAGATATGAGGTTTCAAACACGTGTCACCAAGGGCACCTCTATTAGAGTATTCTAATCTTCATGGTGTCATATCATCAAAACTAGCCTTGATACCAAAAAGTGCTCAACTAGTTAGTTATTGCAAATTACATAAGGAACAACTTTGTAGTTGACCATTTCATCTGACAGTGCTCCCTTCGAAAGTTAGGACCTTGTTTCTGAGTAGAGCTCGCCGTGCGAAGTTTATTTTTTTTTACTTCCGATGGCCTGTAATGCTGTTCATAGGTTCAGCCATAGAATTTCAATTTTCAACTCTAATCAGGAAAAATTCGAACATTTGATATCACTTCCTCTATTTGTTTTCTTCCCCCTCTCCTCTATAATTCCCCTTTAGTTCCAGAAATCCTCTCTTCTTGACCACTCCCTCCTTCTCTTCCGTCCATTTCCGGAGAGACACTTGAAGAGTACTTCTTCTTCTTCCCCTTCTCTTCCTTCTTTTTCTCTTGTGTTCTCTTCGTTTTTTTTTCTGACATTTAGAAGACATCTATACGATTTTTTTCTTGCTGCTGGGCCCCCTCTTTTTATTTTTTGATGTGGTCACTTTACGAGTGAGTGTCCCTCCTTCATTCTCTCTCTCTTCAAGAGTGCCCTCTGTCGAATGTTTTTTGATGGAATAGAGAGAGAGTGTATATTGCACTCTTCCCAAGACTCATTTTTGATTCTGGAGAAGTCGTTTTTGCTTTATAAAAAAAAGTCACATGGCCAGAACTTTGTACTTTCGTTTTATCCTTTCGGGAATTGTAGAGGGGGAAATAAGGATGCAAAGTTCTGGGTCCTTTTGGTGGAGGGATCTCTAATAGAGTGGCAAGAACGTCCAAAAATTTCAGTTTACACCATTTAGAAAAATGCAGCGTTTGGAATAGATTTTTTTACTGCTATGTTTTCTGGCTCCCAGTGTTTAGGGTCAGATTTTGAATTTTTTCTGATGAAGATAGGAAACTCTACTAGAGGTTCCCATAACATTCTGTCACTTTCAGAAACAGTCACCTTAAAGGCGCAACCTGTTTCTGTCGGTCTAATTTTGGCACAAAATCTACAAAAGTTGCTGGAAAAATTCCATCAAATATTTCTCGTAAACCTCTTCCGAAAATCCAAAAATTCTTAATTTCAACCTGGAATAGCATCATAAAACAACCCCGGGCGGGCCAAGCCAATGAAATTTCTCAAACGGTCCGTTCCAAATATGTAAAACTACGGTAGTTTCAGCGGCGAGACCTTCCAAAAAAATCTGTAGAAATACCTCTAGAAATAATCTACAAAAATCGATTTATTGCACGAATTTCGATTTTTGGGCAACTTTCCTAACTGCCCTTCTATTAGTGTTCCAGCTACCGTATACTGCTCACCCATGATTTCCTAGAATCACCGCATTTCTCCCTTCCCGAACAAAACTAAGCGAAAAAAATGACAGAAAACGTGCGTAGAAATGAGTCATGTGCGTGCGTAAAACTTGGAACTCTCCAGAGACTTTGAAGACTGACCTGGAAGGAGAAAAGAAAAAGGAAGTTCAAAGTTGACTTTTCTTATTCAGCTTATTTTCGATTAGTTCAATTTTTGCATTGCGAGAGATGTTTGATTCTAGAAACTTTGAACTTTTATGGTCAATCTAGTCTGTCTTCAATCGTCACATTCATCTCTCCAAAACCACATGTCTCAAATGTACTTTCTTTATGGAGAAGGACCCTTTTGGGAATAGGGAAAAAAGAAGTGACGCTGAAAAAGAAGAAAAAGGAAGTGCAGGTGACTGGTTGGGAGGAGCCTTTTATTGAATGGATTTTTGGGTCCAAAACCTTTAAGATGTTTTTTAATCCGTTATTCTGTTAGTGCCGTTTAGTTAGATATTTTAAAAACTATGAAATTTCTAGAACCAGAGGAAATCTATAATTCTCTGAAAGTTCCAAAGTTGAATCAAGCTTATTTATCGAAAATGTCTCATTGCAGGAATTATTGAAACTAAGCAAATCACCGTAAGATTGGTTCAATTTTTTTTAAATACTTGTGACCGGCCTGGTCGATACTTGCCAGGTTTTTTCAAGGTCCGGATTTTGTCGGGAATTTTGAAAAATCGAATAAAATATAGAAAATCCTGTGCTCGAGGATTATGAGTATTCGAACAGTAGTTTTGAGGTTCGAAGCATTTAACAATGTTTGACAGATTTTCAATTAGAAAAAAGGAAAATTCTCTGAAACAGCGTGAACTTTTTCAAAAAAAACTTCTAGAATTTTTTGAATTCGGACCTCCGGGCCGGGCGGGGCTTTGAAAGTTCTCTCTCGGCCCTGGCTGAATAGCGGCAAACCCTTTTCTGCTCTCGATACGGTTCCGAAAATCGTTTTTTAATTGAAGTATAGGTTCAGAGACATTCTTTTTTTGTTTTAGCTAGCACAATTTTTTTGATGTTTCGCCACCAAAAAAAGGATTTTCAGAATTGTCGAATTTTGAACGGGTCTGGCTAGGCTCGAAAGCGCGACCGAGCATAGTGAAAATTTTCAAAGTCGGATTGAAAAAACTGAACTTTTTGGTTTGAAAATTTGTCAAATTATCATGAGCCCAGAGCGCAAAATTTAGGCATGCTTTCTTGATTTCTGAAATTTTGGTGTTTCGGCCCGGACCCTGCCAACTGTGGTTTTTTTTTTGAAATTTAGGCCCCAACTTCTGAGAATTTGATCCATATTCATCCCCAGAAACTACGTTCTCTTCCACATCGTTTTTCTCCTTAACACAAACTGATTGAATTCGTTAGACGGGGATGGGTGTCATGAACCCAATTCCTCCCTCCTCCCTTCCCACCCATCTTCTTCATTCGTTTTCAAATCGTCTTTCTTCTTTACGACTAAACACTACTCAATCCCTTCTTCCTATCCATTTCTTCTCATTTTCATTTTCTTCTTGAGCTCTTCTTCTCCTTCTTCATATCAGCTGTTTAATTTCTTCTTCTTCTCATCCAATTTGCATCTTTTCTCTTTTCATGATTATTCCTCTGGCAACTTCCCCCCGCTGTGATTGTTTTCAGGAAACTTCGCGATTCGAAATGAATAATTTCCGATCGTCAACACCTTTTTCTTTTCTCTCTCTCTCTCTTTCTTTCCAGACAACTCCTATCAGATTTCGACGTGACACATTTTTTGATCTACCCGACTATAGTTGGGCTCTCTGGTGGATAATATTTTTGGGTTCACTTCCTTTTTTTGACTTCTTTTTTGACATATCCAGAGTACGACATCTTTTTTTTCCTTCTTCCCTTTTTGGTCTCTTTTTTGGTTTTTGGAGCTGCAAAAAGTGATAAAATTGAATTGAAGAATTTGGGAGAATGGGGAGGAGATGCGTGCAAAATTTAAGGAACGAAAAGTTCAGTTAAAGGGATTTAGGGTCATGTGGTGGGAAAAAAAGAAGAGATTCCATTCTAGATTCTGGTTTTTTTGGTAGTCATGGGGTACTAGTTTTTTAGTAATGTTCTATTGGAAGGCAGAGCTTTTCTTGACACGAACTTATCGGATTACTGTAGGTTTCCGTTCCAATTATTTTCTGCTTCATTTTTGAAAATAAAATTTGAAATCGTGGCGAGACCTTTCTGAAGAATGTAAGGTGCGCCATACGAACGGAAGGAAATAGAGACACTTCTGAGATTTTGTTGAATGACATGATTATGAATTTTAGGCTAAAAAGGATTCCTTCTTTTGTTGAAGAGGACGTATTTAAGAAAATACAACTGATCACTTCGCGCCGCATTGATGATGAGCGCCTGTTGTCCTACGTGGCGGATGGCGTCCTCAATGGAGCGCAAAGTAATTTTGCTGTGTTTTTCCTATAGTTATCTGTGGTCCTGCTACTATATACCGACCGGAAGTGATCACGCTCCGTCGTCGAAAAATTTTATTTTTGAGGTTTTCTAGGCCGCCGCTTTTCGGCCTCTGATTACTGTAGAATTCTATAAACTTCATAAATCTCGCTTCAAAAGTCCAGTTAGATTCCACAGTTCTCTAAAACTTGGAGTTCAAAATCTGGCAGAATCTGAAAAGTGAGATCTTGATTTGACCATTCACGCTTTGAACGAGCTCCATGTTTTATGATTTTTAGACTTCCCTATTTTTTCTAGGCTACAATTTTTGAGGATCGTCCCCAGCACCTGCCATTTCGAATCACCTGTTCAATATTCCAAATTTTCAAATTAGTTCCCAAAACCTAATTTTCAAGCAATCCATCTTCCATCTCATCCTTTCCACCTGCTCTTCCTCCCATATCCATCAAAATCTGTTTCAAATCGTCCCTATTTTCTCACCTGTTTCTTCCTCCAAAACCATCGCTAATTCTTCTTAGTTTTCCCGTCACAAAATCTGATCTCCCCTTCCTCTTGTTTTTTTCTTCTTCCGTCTCTCATTTGCAGTTGGCGTCTCCTTCATCGTCTTGCATCAGCAGGAGAAAGGGAGAAACATGTTAAGAGATGCTAGAAAGGGAACGCTCTCTGCTTCAATTACAAGCCGAAGAAACAAGAGAATGAGAAGTGTGGATGATGGAATCATTCACATCTCAAGCACTATCATATATCTATCACACATCTCCCTCTCTCTTCTGGTGATTAGAGGGGAGAAGGGTTTCGGGCGGCACGGACCGAAAGGATCTTCATTTTATTCGATCAGAAAGAGAGTTCAAATTGGCCCTCTCTCTTCAAAATCTTTTGCCATGAAGGTTCTGGGTTCCGTCGGTCCAGGCTGGACTAGCTCTGATTTGATGGAGTGGTTATTTTAGAAATGACACTTTTTTTTGAATCTTGGCGTAAGGTCTTTGAGATAGCCGGATCTCATTCAGTCAGTTTATCACAAATCTTCGAAAGTTCAGCATTGTCGTTAGAGGGGTCTGTATCCAATAGATTCAGTCCTATTATAGGCTCGGATCAGCTGCCAGCTCGGATCGCTGCGTCGTTTATAGGCAGTTATTTGGCATGCCCTTATCTAAGAAAAACTTGTTCCCACGCACCTAATTTTAGCTGAAAATTAGGAACTCAAAAAACCCAAATTTTGGTTGAAATCTTGATTCTGAAGTTCCTGAATTTAAGATAGAAAACGCCTAGAATGTACTTGAGAAACGCCTATTTTTGGTCTGGAACTCTTGATTTCGGACTCATGAATCCGAGTCTTTGGTCTCCTGAATTCTAAATTTCTTAAATTTGAACTAGAATTCTAGGACACCTCTACTGTTCTAAAGCTCTTATTTTTTCGTTGCCTACTTCTACCTACAGTAATCCTAAGAGGGTAAAACTCAAAAAAAGTGTTCCTGAAATTACGATATTATTATTATTATAGATGCCTCAGGTGAGTTTGAACCCATGGCCAACTTGACGAACCACGAAACGATCTGCAGACTGAGCTACGCAGTCCAGGCTCTGCTTGCCCTCAACCGGCGGATTTTCAGTCTCCATACCCATCCCCATTTCAATCCCCATTCTGAAACCTACCGTATTCCTTTCTCTCCCGAGTTTCTACTTTTGGGCCATGATATTCTGAAAAAGATTCCTAAATTTTAAAACTCAAAAAAATCTCAAAAAACTCTGTTCGAGAAAATCCACTCTAAGCTACAATTCTTGGACACTTTTCTACCCCAAAATTATTGCTTCCTCCGATTCCACTCACCAACTACAGTAATCCCATGCTCTTCTATTGAAGTATCCAATCTCAAAGTCCACCCCCTCCAAAAGTGTAGTGTCTAGAACTCCCTTTTCTCTTCTCATTTTGATTGATGTCTCTTCTCACTTATTCTGACACTGTCTCCTCACCTTCATCTCCTAAATTCGTTCATTTTTTCAGTGATTCGATTCCCCTTCTACAAGCCAGGAGCCAACGTAATTCGATGAGTTTCCACGTGTGTTTGCCATCCCACCAAAAAAAGAGAAAAAGAGCAAAAAAGATTCTTCTCGGAAACCCGAAAAAAAGTGCGTGCGCTTGCGTTGCGGTGGTTTACGGGTGCGGTATACCGTTTCAAGCATGTGCCGTTCCGTCCGGAAGGGATGTCTGCGTCTCTTCGACTCCAACACTATTTCTGTTTACGCGCTCCTCTCCTCACACGCACGAGCGCCCCCGCCCGTCCCTCCGATGGCTAACCGTCATGGAAAAAGAGAAACAAGGCGTTTCGTCCAGTATAAGCCTCTGCGAATCGGCGGTTTCTCTCTCTCTTTTTTACCTTCTTGAATATATACATATTCTTCTTCTTTTTTCCCTTTTCTCTTTTCATTTCTACTTCTCCCAGAGGGGAAACCTGTAATCTTTTGCGGTTTGGTATTTAGTTACGGTTGTTTTATTCTTTTTTTCCCTTTTGTATTGTACCATACATGGCGTCTAGTTCTTGTTTCGGCTTTCTTTGTGGTCATCATTTTTGGGATTTCGGAGAATTTTAGTATTTTTAGCTTTGGGATTAATTTTTTTTGGGTTTTACTAGAAAAATTTCCAAAAGTTTTCATTGGAAGCTTGGGTTTTTAGAACCAGTAACAGCGCCTAGAGTTGAGAATTTTTGATTTTCCGGGTCTCGACAAGAACTGTACCGTATCTCGAATAATTTTGATCCAAGCTCTTTGAAAATGGTAGCATTCGAATCAGCGTGAAAAGTCGGTTCCAATGAGTATAACCATGACTAGGGTTGGAATTTTTTTTTGGAAAATTGGGTCTCGACACGAAAAATGCCGGTCAGCTGCGATTCATATTCTTTGAAAAGGATAGAGTTTCTAGCAGCGAAAAAAACCGGTACTAATGAGCATAATCTTGCCCAGGTTTGAAGAAAAATTGGAAAATTGGGTCTCAAAGCGAAAATTACCGTATCTCGGTTAGCTACGATCCATTTTCTTTGAAAACGGTAGCATTCGACTAAGCGTGAAAATGCGGTTTGACTGAATATATTCTTCCTTTGGCTCCAGAAGATTTACTTTCTGGGTTTTGCCACAAAACTACAGTACCTCTACCAAACTAAAGTTTTAAAGTTTGGGTCTCGAAACGAAAATTAATGTATCTCAGGCAATTTCGATCCATAGTTTTTGAAAATGATACCATTCGAATCAGCTCAGAAAGGCGGTTCAAATGAGTATAATCTTAGCTAGTTTTGAAAAATCGAATTCTCAAAGTTTGGGTCTCGACACGAAAAATACTTTATCTCCATCAATTTCCATCAAATTGTCCTGAAAGCGGGACCATTAGAATCAGTGTGAAACAGCGGTTTGAATGAGTATAAACTTCCTTAGGTTCCAGAAGATTTTTTTCCAGATTTTGGGTCTCAACGCAGAACTACAGTACCTCTACCAAACTCAATTTTGGAAGGTTGGGTCTCGGAACGAAAGGCACTGTATCTCTGTTAGCTGTGACCCGGTTTTTTCGAAAATGGTCCCATACGACTCTGCATAAAAAAACGGCTCAAATAATCATGACAATAATCATGACTAGTTTTGGGAAATTTGAACTTTCAAGATTTGGGTCTCGACACGAAGACTACCGTATCTCGGTTAGCTCTGATCCATACTCTCCGAAAATTGGGTCGTTCGAATCAGCGCTCAAAAACGTTACCTTTTTTTGTAAATCCGATCGAATTCCTTGCTCCAAAAAGAAGGCAAGAATCCCAAATCGACCGAGACAGTAACCTAATAATTAACAACATTGAAAATCTGTCATAAATGCAGATTTATCGACTACAGTAACCCAATTCCAATGTCTCATTCGGCAACAGTAACGTCCATAAATTTCAACATTTTTCCTCCCTTTTTCTCTCGATTTCCTCCCCTAAAAAAGAGAAAATGGACACCACGCCCTTGACCACTACTCCCCAAGTCATAAACTATGTGAAAGAGAGACTGTTTCCCGTTCTTTTTTCCATCATATTTTCGTACAAATCGTCGTATAGTTAGTCATTTTTCTTCAGCGGTCTAATAAAAGGTTCCGGCAAGAAAGTTTACCGCGTAGTTCTCTTATTCCCCTCCTCCATAGGATCCCCCTTCCGATCAGATTAGATTTCTGTTCCACGTCGTCGCCTTCCCCTTCACATATTACTTCCGTTTTTGTGGTAGAAAGAAACCATTCCATCGGAAAATAATCAGAAAAGTATTTGAGTGACTTTTGTTCCCCCTTTTTACCGTTTCTTTGTCGACCATTTCCCCATGTATTTCCAGAGAGAATAGATACTTGAGAACCGGTCAATTATTGAATGAATGAGGAGAGAGAAAGGTTGAGTGGGTCATGAAGTTTCACTCAATACCGTTATTCACATTCATATTGTCACACTCTTTTGGTTGGGTTCCACTCACTCAAAAAGCCTTTTATTTTCGGTTTATTATACTGAGCAATTGGGAAAATTTGTAATTTCGTCCAAAATCCATTCATTTCGGATCAAAGCTACTGGAAACAATTTCCTTTAAAAATCTAAAAAATCGGGATTGGTGGTCTAAGGTTCCAAACTTCTGATTTTCCTGGCCAAGTATACTCAAAATCTGTACCTTAACGTCCCAAACAAAATGCGATTTTCAGAATCGAAAAATATCGAGTTTCAGCCGAGTTATAGCTAAAATACCTAAGTATTTTATTCTGAGCAATTGCTGGAAATTTCGTAAATACGCTCAAAATTTATTAGTTTCGAATCTAAGAAAACTGAACCGGCCCAGAAGCTACAAAAGAATTCCTACCAAAATCATTGAAAATTGAGATTGGTAACCTAGAAACCCAATTTTAGATTTTCTAGGCCACCAAAACCCAATTATACTCGAAATGTACCTTACAATCCCAAATTGAATACGATTTTCAGAATCAAAAAATATTGAGTTTCAGCCGAGTGATGGTCAAAATACCTAAATATTTTATTCTGAACAATTGCTAGAAATCGCTATAACTCGGCTCAAAACCATTATTTTCGGCTTCTCTAAAAACCAATACGTTTGGATTGAACTGGTTCTTAGGTGTCAACAATTGATGACCTAGAAATCTTTTTTTTGATGAGCTCAAAATCCAAAAATGGCAAAAGCCAGGCCATCATTGAGAATTGTTCGAAAATCGCCTAACTTTACTCAAATTCTCCCAAGCTTTTTCAGGTCTAGGGGCTACGACTTCTGAAAACACACATTTCGAAAGAGAGTTCTGAAAACTCGACTAGCTGAAACTCCAAAGTATATAGTCCTTCTGAAAAAAACGTTCTGAAACTACGAAGCCCAAATTCTCTCCTTAATTTTTTTTCCTACCATGTTCCTAATCACCTCCATACCAACCCGTGTCTTCCCATAGGCTCACCTGAACCATGCTTCCCCTTTCCGAAAAGCTTCTTAAGCGACAAAAAGAAGTTCCTAGCGGTGTGGTCGTCGGGTTTCTCCTTTAACCGACCATTCGTCATAATGTCCACACAGTGTTCTAATCCATAACGTCATTTCCTATTGACCATTTCTCTGCCACGTCAGTACCCCATCTTTCGAAACATCTTCCATTGGCTCCTGGATCCAGGTGGTACCATCATCTCATGTTTTGTCCTAGATTTCCTGTTGGACGGTATCCTTTGTCCTTCTCCATGACAGATTGATTGACCACCGGTCGGTGACGGAGATTTTCTTCAGAAGAAAAGTGACCTTGAATCGTCACCCACCTCTTCTTCAACCGAATATCCAACGGGTTTAATTTATTTTTTTTTGCCTAAACCACAAAGAAAAATCCCAGTTGGCAACATTCCAAGTGTCTATTTGTTTATGTGTTCCTCCCGGTCTTTATGTACTTTTCGTCAAATCTTTCTCCAAGACTTTTCGAGAAAAACGACGCGGAAATGTTTGCGGAGAGAGAGAGAGAAAAGAGAACGCGCGGAAGAATAAAAACTCTCTAGAAGATTCTATATGTGTTTGTATCAGTAATACGAGGGAGAGGGAAAGCGAGACGCCCTCCGAATTATTATTATTATTATTTGTATATACATATAGATTTTCGGAGGGAAGAGGAGGAAAACGATATGAATTTATTCATGGAACTTTTCGCAACTTTTTTGTGTACATATTCAGTAGACACTATAGTTAGAAGCTACTGCTTATCCTGGGAAGCAGCTCTGATAGAGAAAAAACACGCAGTAACTTCTACCCCCTCTTACCTGTTGTCAAATAGTGCGCCGGTGGCGCAGCGGTTAGCGCTGCTGTTTTGGAAATTTTCAACGCGGGTTCGACCCCCCGCGGGGAAATTTCTTTTTTCCTTTTACCAAATACAATTTTTATTGCTCATTTTCTGAGAATAATCTAAAAATGAGCATTTCCTATGAGTTCTAGTGCTCATCACTTCCTCAGATCTATGTTTATTTTTCCGTGAACGTCACTTTTTTCTAAACCATTCCCTGGAATGGCTTTATGACCTGCCCCCATGACTCAGACCCACAAATGAATACTTAATTCCCCTCGATGAATCACAATCAGTTTTCTTCCATCTCATCTAACCCCCTAGTTTTTCCTTGAATTGCGGAAAAGTTTTAGAGGTCAGCGCCCTCAGCGGGCCGTTTTGCGGTAGACAAGAAAAAAGAAAGAGAGAAAGACACCGAAAACAGCTGTTCCGATTGGATCTGACGTTTCTCGGTAGTTTTAAGAGGAAGGAAGTACACTTTTCGAGTCTTTTTGACCTCTATCTCATGCCAATTATTCTCCTTTCATTTTAATTCTAAATTGACATGACCCAGACTATAAACCAATTTTCATATTAGTTAGGGAAAAATGGTTTTGTGTTTTGGATGTTTTAAACTGGGTTTCAGTTTTGACGTCAGTCCAGAAAGGCACAGGAGAGAGGAGAAAAAGCGCAATGAACTGTAAGCCCTCCCACTCCGCATGCCGGTGATGCACAGATGGTTTAGTGGTTAGCGCTCTTGGTTTTGAATTCTCCAACGCGGGTTCAATTCCTGAAGGGGTCAAATCTCTTTTTAATTTTTTTTACAATGATTCTGATTCTTTTTGAACTGCATTTCACTTTCTACGCGGCTCCAGTACCTTTGCTTAGCACTAGATCGAAGGCCCCATAAGGTGTAAGCCTTCCTCCCGTGCCTGGGTTGTTGCACTAACGGCGAAGTGGTTAGCACTTTTGGTTTTGAACTTTTCAACGCGGGTTCAAACTCCACTGGGGCCAAATCTTTTTTTTTTCAACTTTTTTTTAGAACTGACCCTTGATCCTATTTGTGAATCTCAAGGTCTCTTCTAACAATCATTTTTTGTTTCATTTCGCTCGCCCCAAATTTCGAAGATGACCTTCTTCTCAATTATTTGTTTTTCACTTCATTTGACCCAATAAACTCTTTAGTATTACTACTTTTTTTTTCACTTTTTTCCCAATGTTTCATGGAAAATCTAGTTGAAGGAGGGGAAGGGGGGAAAGAAGCAATTAGGCTGGCTTTCCCCCCGGGTCGTCGTCACATGAAAACGAATAATTATAGATGAATGGGAAGGGGGACGGCCCCCCAGATGTCGTCGAATATTATTCGGCGGAAGGAAGGAAGAGAAAGAAAAAGTGAGAGAATGTTCATAATCTTTTGACGGACATCTCATCTCAATTTCTTCAATTTTCTTTTCTCGAAATTTCAAATTTCCCTCTCATCTCATAATTATTATCAACTACTACTGATACACTGACCCTTCAAGTACTCCCCTCTAAAATCTGTCTCCATGTCTCCATGCTGTAATGTGTCTAAATCTCTTCGTGTCCCACACTATCTCGATCAGAAAATGAGAAGAGACGTGTTTTTCGGGTGAGAGAGAGAGAGAAAGCAATCTTCTTCTGGCAAGAAAATTGGAAGGAGAAGGAGACTTTTCTTTTGTTTCCTGTTCATTAATTTATAGCCCTCACCCCATCAACCTCTTCTCTTTTCCCTTTTTCTGTTATTTTTTCACATTTCTTCTTTGTGTTTTTGGACTAGGTGTTGTTCTAAAAACTGAAAAAAGTGACCTTCTGTTGCCTTTTGTTTTTAACATGATGGTCAGTTTTCAGGTTTTTTCTTGAGGTTAGGCGAACAAAGAGCGCTTTTGTTTCTCTGACTTTTCAATGTTTCTTGGGGGCTTTAGGAGTTTTACCTGTAATTGAAGGGCACCCTCTAGCTCCGTAAAGCTCCGTATTTTCAATTGATCCTTAAAATGAGAATTTTGAGATTTTGACCTCAGATAAGCCTAAATTGTACGGAGGATCTGGAAAAAAGCATCAGTTTTTCCGGGCTGGAACTAGGAAATTCCAAAGACTGGTGGTCAAAAAACCTCAATATTTTATTTTGAGCAATCAGGAAAATTGTTCAAAATTCATTGATATTGGATCTAAAAATTATGGAAACAACTTTTCAAAAATCGTGATTGGTGGCCTAGAAACTCACATTTTTGGTTTTCTAGGCCAAGAAGGTTCAAAATATTCGCTTCATCGTCCCAAACTGATTGAGATTTTCTGAATCGAAAAATGTTGAATCCCAGCTGAGTTATAGCCAAAATACCCAATTATTTTATTCTGAGCAATTGCTAGAAATCGCTATAATTCGTCTCGAAAACAACATGTTTTGATTTTCTAAAAACTGGTTTTTTTCAGGAAGTACTACCGGATCATTCTTAGGTGTCAAAATGTGATGACCTAAAAATCCAAAAAAAAGAGAAAAGTTAGGCCATCACTGAAAAATTGAAAAAGGAAAATTACCCTGTTTCCGTCGCACTTTCAAAAACCTACCGTTTTCCTTTGGTTCCATCTGAAAGGAACCGATCAGTTTTGCAAAATTTTTCTTTTTGACCAAATTCTCATTGCAAGATCCTGAACCCAAACATGCTCTTATATTGGAAGACTTTTTTTTCATTTTGCTAAAAAAACAGCCCAATAACTCTAAGCAATCTGACCTTCCAGAAACTTCTCCCAACTCCCTCACTCCTCCCCTCATGATATTTTTAGCACACAGACACGTACTGTTCAGTTGCCTTATGACTCCTGAACTCTGTTTTCGTTCGAAAAACAGTTTCCGTTTTTTGACTCCTTCTTTGCCACGTCATTCCTCTCTTTGTTATCTACTGTCACGCCCACTCAATTTTCAACTGATTAATCAAAAAAAAGGTAATCACCTCATAAATGAGAGGAGAAACTTTCTAGTTTTTATGTCGTTCTTCTTTTTTTCTTTTTTTGAATTTTAGTTTTTAGTCTGGCGCCTTTTTGGTTTCCGATTGGGGAGCACCTAGAGAATTTGTGGGGAAACCCAAAATGTCAGAAAAAAAAAGAACACCTCCGCAACATTTTTGAAAACGAGTTCAAACATAAAGACTCCCGTTTGTTAAATTGAACTTTCGGTCAGACAACGGGAGTACCTGTAGACTTTGTACCTCGTGTTTGGAAACAAAAGTTAGAGATTTTTTAAAATTTTTTTGAGATTCAGAAAATTCCTGGTCTAAACGGTTTTTTGAAGGCAAGTAGGGTCTAAATCTGAATCCTTGATTTTCTAAAAAAAAAAGTAAAAAAAATTGACCCCGGTTGGGATTGAACCCGCGTTGAAAATTTCCTAAAACGCACCGCTAACCACTAGGCCGTGGGTGCAACTGCTTTCCCAGTTGCGTGGCGCAGTCGGTAGCGCATCAGGGGTCTACAAGACAGGTCCCGGGTTCGAACCCTCCAGGGGTGTTTTTTTTTAATTTTTTTTTCTGAGAGCATTTTTTTGGGTCACAGTCCTTTAGGGTTCTCATTTGAATGAGAATTCCCCCGCCACGTGCAAAACAGCGCTTCAAATTTTTTTCAAAATTTCAAAAATGTCCTTCACACCTTTTTTTTTTTAGAAATTCTTTCTCTTAAAAAGGTGTCTGGAAACGGAAAAAAGCAACCCCACCCTTTTGAATTCCCGCATAAACTCTCAAAAACCTCGCGATAATCTATCATAAACCCGTCATTCGTCCAAGACACTTTGCCTAAAATATTTCAAATTCTTTTTTCCATTCATTTTCGAACTCTTCAGTTTGATTGAAAGTTACCTAAAAAGTTATTGACTCTCGAATCGAAAATTTTATCATTTTATCATTTCAATTCTCCATAAACCAATTAATTTTCGTTGAATTAAAACGAAACTTTGATCACTTCTTTTCCCCTTATCAGCTCGACAGTTTATGCTCCTCCTATTCTTCTTTATTTACAAAAATATATAGGGAAGATGCTCTCTTCTGCTTTGCTTCCAACTAAAAAGTTGTTTGCTGACGACTAAAAAAAATTATCATATCGAATCGAAATGTGTTGACTTTTTTTGGGGAGTTGAACATGTATACAACTTTATGTTCAACTTTATACATTTTTATGACGACTAAAAATATATCAAAATCTTCCAAAAGTGTATGTAAATATTAGAGAAGAGCAGCATCGAGTTTCCGGTGAGTAGGGGGAGAAAGAAGAACGATTTTATACTTTTTTGACCCAGACTTTACTTTTTTTTTTCGTATAGTTTTTGCTCCAAATTTTTTCTTCCTGAAAAAACTTTCTTGGATTACGGTAGTTTTTATTGATTATTCAAAAATCGGGAATTATGACTTTTGATACAAAAATCCCAGAATCCAGGGCTGAAGTTCCCTAAAACCTCTATTATAAGAGCACTTGGTTTTTGAGCTCTCTTATTTATTACAACAGAATTTTTTTTAAATCATGTCCCGCATTCCAACGTTGCTCTCTTCCCCCCCCCCTCTTTACGATCATCAACTGAAAAGCTCAGTAATCTGTAACCCATCTACACCTTTAGCTGATGTTGCACCCGTAGCTAAGTGGTTAACACAGCTGTTTTGAAAATTTTCAATGCGGGTTCGAACCCCACCGGGGTAATCCTTTTTTGTTTCTTTGTTTTTGCTTTTTACTACCTCTCAGTTGTATTTTTTTGGTATTTCAAGACATGCCGCTCTATTACAGAAATCTTCTCTTGCCATCCCATATACAAAACTTGTGAAAAAGCCCAGTAACATGTAAGCCTTCTACCCCCTCCTTCGGTTTCTGTATCTGTGGTGTAGCTGTTAGCGCTGCCGTTTTAGAAATTTTCAGCGCTGGTTCAAACTCACCCGGGTCCAAATTTTTTTGTTTTTTTTTTAAATCAAGATTTTGGGGTAACAGAGTGCCTACTTTTTTTAATTTCTGAAAATTCACCATTTCCTAAGACATGCCACTCTATTAAAGGTCCTCCTGACAATATCTATTCCAATTTTTCATTCAATTCCAGCAGCCCCAATAGAAACAAAAAGTGTCAGACACACAGGTAAAACCGAGGACTGTGCATAATCGACCGGTTTTCCTCGTTGCCCTCCCCCCATTCCGCTTCCACTCCCTCTCACTTTTCCCCCCTCAAAGCCAAAAAACTTTTACTCTGATGTTACTCCCGTTTCACTTTTTCTCCCCCACCGAATACTTTTCCAATACTTTCCAACTTTCTACTCCTGCTGCAAAAATCTCCATTTCTGTTTTCCTTGTGGATTATAAAATCCTTTTCTCTCCTTTTCTTTTTTCACTCATTCCGTTCCTTTGCCATCTTCTTCTTTGAATTTTCACACGTACTTTTACAGGTTAACCTAACAAAAAAAGAAATGGCACCAAGAGAGGATTCACCATACACCACACTTGGAATTTCATCCACATCAGATGACGTTGAAATTAAGAAGGCGTTA
Organism: Caenorhabditis brenneri; assembly: GCA_000143925.2. Classification (NCBI taxonomy): domain Eukaryota; kingdom Metazoa; phylum Nematoda; class Chromadorea; order Rhabditida; family Rhabditidae; genus Caenorhabditis; species Caenorhabditis brenneri. Next base: position 720,243 of record GL379805.1, read on the forward strand.
GTTTTTTTTCCTATTCGAAGGGCAACCCTATTTTTGATTTTTGATAAGGAAAGCAGACAAAGTTTGCCATATTTGAAATGTCTTTTAGGGTGAATCTTGTTTAGAAAACTTTTTTTTTTGATTGCACAAGATCTTAATGTACATTTTAAACAAACTTTTGGGCCTGAACTTGGGGAATCTTCAAAAATTTTGATGTGAAAAAAAAATCAAATAAATCTACCGTAACGCTGAAAATATAGAAACTTTTTCGGAAAATCGTTACAAAAAGTAGGGAACCTTTAAAAAAATGTACAGTACTCTTCAACAAAAAATATTCCAGATACCGTAAACTGGCACTGAAATGGCACCCCGACAAGCACACAGACGACAAATCAAAAGAAGAAGCCGAGCAGAAGTTCAAGAAGATTGCACAAGCCTACGAAATCCTTACTGATAGTGAGTAGTTTACCTGGAATTTCGGTCAAAGTTTTACGGCGTCGTTAAAATTTTTATGAGTTCCTGGAAGAGGAACACAAACTAGAGTTAAAAAAGTTGCTAATTTTGGAGCTGTATAAGTTGGTTGCCGTAAGAGATAGAGAAAAGTTTTCAACTAGTAAAAGTTGTAAAATTGCTTGGTGAGCATTTCTTCAGTTGACAATTTTTCGCTATTTCTGCTTTTAACCTAGATACAATGCTTCAAACTGGTAATATATCCTGTAGAGAGGATGCTGTCAGGTTTGAGGCTCCGTATCTCGGTTGGAATAAAAGATAGAACAAAGTGTTCAACCGGTAAATTTTGCAAAATTGCATGACAAAAATTTTCTTAGTTGACAACTTTTTGCTATCTCCACTCTCAGCCATTATATGAAGCTTGAAACACAAAGTTCGTATTGCAAATGGTGTTACGGTAGCTCCCAAACACCAAATTCCACGATAAAATGCAGACGCTGCTCCTCTAGTTTGATCTACCAAGTCTACACAGTATAGTTCGTATCATTCTCAGAAAAAAATGTGTATGTTTGACGTGGGTATTTTATTACCATCGTTAACTTTTTTGTGGGTTTCTTTTCCCACCGATATCAGGAATTTTTTGGACTCGATTCCGAGAACTATAGTTTTTTATAGATTAAAAACGGTGTTGTGCGTCGAGAAAAAGTTTTAAAAAAAGAAAAAAAAGTTTGGGACCATCCGGATTCGAACCCCGGATCGAAATTTCCAAAACGAACGCGTTAACCGCTGCGCCATGGGTGCAACACTAGAACGCAAGGTAGAGGGCATATTCGAAAGCGGACCTTTCTCTGTCTTTCTGCAAGAGGAGTTCTGAATTACAATTCCTTATCCGGAAGAACAAAAAAAAAACAGAAAACAGCTTCGTTTATTTATTTACCGAGACACTTATTCTTCCTGTTTTTTTGATAGAATGAACTCAACACAAAAACATTCATCTTGTACACACATTTCGGACGTACCGAGGGATGAACATGCAACAAAAAAAACAATTTCTAGGTGGACTGACACTTTTTTTTTGAAAATCAAAGAAAAGAGCAAACAGAACTATGAGATTTAGAGATAAAAGTGAGAAAAGTGTGTAAACTAGTGTATTTTATTGTGTAACAATTGCCTTCGTCTTCAAGCACCTGCTCTTGAGAAGTTTGTCAATTAGTTGTGTTGAAAAATGAAAGAGAGAGAGAGAGAGAGAGAGAGAGAGAGACAAGGACTAAAGAACAGACAGAAGGAAGAGTACTATGATATTATTGGCAAATAAAAAACTTCGGGAAGAAAGAGAGAGTTGAAAGTGCACGTTTTGTGTCAAAATTCGAAATTAATAGGATTATTTTGATAGGTTTGAAGGCGCACGAAAAAATTTTTTTGAAAAAAATAGATCCCATCACGATTGCAGATATTACTGTAGTTTTCGGAATATTTGTGTTGGGACGGGCCGAGCCCTGCCAGGAGTTTTCAGGAAGCCTACCGCGAATTTTGAAAATTTTCAGAAAAAAAAACCTAAATTTTGGGCTCCTCCAGCTTATAATGAGCATTTCAAACAGGATTTTTTGAATTTTTTGAATTTAGGATTTTATGCTAGCATTTTACAGAGTTTTGGTAATTTTTTTTGCGAAAAAACTTAAAATTTTCAAAAAATGCAAAATTTTTTGAATTCGGTCGGCCGAGCTGAGATTTTACAAGAAAAAAAGTGTGACAGTAATATTTTTTCGCGGTGAGACCTGGAAAAAAAATTTTATTTGAAAAAATAATTTGCTGAACGCGTTCCCAGACACATTAAGCATACCGTATGATTCGTAGGTTCGAAAAGTCACAATTCAATTTTTTCACTTTCAAAAAATATCCGAAATTTTCGGATTCCCGACTAGACTGCCTCATGATTAATGGATAAAATATATTTTCCAAAAGTTCAAAAACCCTCCAAACGAAAATTCATAAAATTCACAAAAACCTAAATTGTGCAGAAAAGAAGAGAGCCGACCTGGATCGATCAGAGAATCCGGGACTCCATCGTCGTCGCAGCACTCCAGGAATGCACCGAATGCATAGTCACGACATGTTCCGATCGCCATTCGATATTTTTCGCGAATTCTTCGGAAATCGGGACCCATTCGAGAATGTTTTCTTCGACGACGCTTTCACATTTCCCGATGTCGACTCATATGCATTCAAAAATGTCCCACGGTCAGCGGACTTCACGACAAAAAGTTATCATCATCGATTCCCGTCAAGTCGAGTTCACATTTTCTACGACGAGAACAAGAACCACAAGGAGAGAGACGATAAAAAGTAATTTGAGTCTTTTTGAGGTGAAGAAGGATTTCAACTTGAAATTTCAGCTCCTTCTCGACCGTAATCCGATTTTCGAGTCCAACGGAGCCAGGAAAGAATGCGACAGTCAGAAAGACGTCAACATCCACAAAAGTTGTTGATGGAAAGAAGATTGTGACGAAAACTGTGGAAAATGGGGATGAGCATATTGTGGAGGTAAATTTTGAATCATGGGAAAACGAGAACAAATATTTTTTTACCAATTTCAAAAAAACTGACTGGTGGTTTTTTACGCCCCAGCATAGGCTTTTGGAAGTTTTTAAAAATCTATTTTTGAGCTTCCAATTTCTGAGCGCAGTGCAGCAACCGGACGATTCGCTAGAATTTTGTCAGTTGGGTCTCATCACGCCCGAAAAAAGCTTCTGGAGAATTTTTTGGGAAAACCAAAACTCGGCCAGAAAGATCCCTATCGATTGATTTAGCTTTCATATGAGTTTGTTTCAGAAAGTGTTAGCTAAAATCCGTTCATTTCTGGACCAGCTGGGTCTTGTCGCGCTCAAAAGGGAAATTTTTACTGTAGCTACTTTTTACCTGTTTTTCTCAAAAAATCAAAATCGAATTGTGGTTTTTTTTTGAAAATTACTCAAAAAGTAAAACTACAGTAATAAGTTTTTCGTTCGCAACGAGACCCAACTGGCCGAGCGTACCAACCAGTACATTGACTGGAAACTGAAAGTGATGTGTTAAAACTTTATCAGGATTGCACGGGCATGAAAAGTGTTCCGCTCCAAAAACATTTCAGAAAGTGCGCTCTGACGCACTGTTTTTCAAAAATTTTTTGAGATTTTTGTTATTGTTCTTGAAGCTAATAGCAGCATGCAGCACAGAAAAAAAATTGAAAAAAAAATGAAAAAATCGAAATTGGCCGAAAAAAAACAAAGGGGATGGCTCCGTAAATCGACACAAATTTTGCGGGGGTTCAAAAAAGCGAAATATCGCTCCTAAATCTCCTACAGTAACCCAAAATGAAAATTTCCAGATCCATGAAGACGGAGAGCTGAAATGCCGAACAGTAACCACCCCACCAACCTCTCCAACAGTAACAGTTGCTGCCAATTGATTTCTGAAAATTTTTGAGTTTTTTCTTCCGTTTCTAGTCATTTTTTCCATTTTTCTCCATTTTTTAAACAATTTTCTTCCTTTTTCACACTCCTTGGGTATCAAATTTCCAATCCCATCATGTCTTTTCTTTTCAATTTCCAATTTATTTATATAAATCCCGATAATTGCTCTTTCATTCTCTAAAAAGAACACAATGCCCTCTCTCCAATTTTCCATTCATTCATTCATTTTTTGAAAATCTAATGTGCCCTTTGAAAAAAGTATTATGAATCGAATATTCTGTCATGTACATAATGTGGTTTCCTTCATATAATACTTTGCCCCTCTCCTCTCTTGTGTAGGTTTAGACAGTTTGACATAAAAACAACAACAATGAAACTTGTATTATGATTTTTGTTTTGTTTTTTTTATAGATGTAACTGGGTCTGGTTTAGAGACAAAGACAATGGGATTACAAGGGGGAAAAAGTATCTGAACCACGAACATGAATAGAAAATTTTTAATGGGATTAATTCAGAGGTTCTGTCAATGTCATTTTGATAAAAACAGAACTGATTGGATTACTGTAACATTGGAATGTTGTCAAGCTTGTAATAGAACGGTTTCCAATATTGGATTACTCTAGGACTATAAACTAGAAAATGCAGTTCCACGTGCAAGCTTACAGTGACCACTGTATTTCAGGTTTTGATAAACAAGGAAATACAGCACATTTACTTTTTTGCAATCCTAAAAAAATTTGGGTCGAGCAAGAGAAACTGGGAATCCAAGACGCCCATCAAATATATACCAAACCGTCCTCATGACTTGTTGAAAGTATAGTTTTTCAAAATGTAACTGAACATCCTCCCCGACGATTAGGGACAAGCTTCCCGGTGGGCATAGCGCGACCGCTAGCGTTTTTGGCAATCTGTCAGGCTGGTCATGGGTTCACACCCACCAAAAGCCTCTATCATCTAAATTTTGGACGAATTTTTTTGAGCTCTGCCCTCTTTGAACTGAAAAACGTTTCATTAACCTTAAAAGCGCAGCATGAGTCTCACCATGAAGAAGCGTGTACTGCAGGGCTTTTCATTTTCAAACCAGCCTGCCCATGCGCCTCCGGCGCATTTGCAGTCTGGACTGTTCGCGGCTACGCCGCTCACAAAATTTCAATTTGATTCAGCGTGATTTTCTTTTATCTATTTCTTTTTGCTCTATAAATTTTGTGCGGGTTTAGCGCAGTGGGGAAAACACGTGATTATCATTCAAAAGGTCCCAAGTTCAAGTTTTGCTCGTGAACTTTCTATTCCTTCATATTCCGCGGACATCGCGACAGATCTTCGAACAAACGGACGGAATCCACGGGCGTTTTATATATAAGAATGATTGACTATTCATTTCTATTTTCTCATGTTTTTCTGGATCGGAACGCATCATATTCGTACGGATTTCTTAAAATCACAATAATCTCATAATCGTGGTGTGACCTATCCGAAACAGTTGCGTGCGCCTTTGAGGTGTGCTGAACTCTTAGTGTAGAAGGTTCCCGACAGAGTTAACGAGTCCTAAACAGGGCTGTCAGAATTGAGCCTGCGGCTAGCTGCGGATAAGCCAAATGGTCTTAATTTCAGCACAGTGACTAAAATCTCCAAGGCAGCCATGCCTGAGAACTGAAATAAAAATTGGCCGACAGCCCTAATCCTAACCGTCACTCGTTTTTTTTCCCTAAAAGTTACGGTAGCTGTAAAAGAGGGTCCGCAAACACCGCAGTACGCTGACGCAAAATTACAGGAAAAATCCCTTTAACTGGCCCCGTGAACTGTCCTGTTCTAGAACCCTAATTTCTAACAAATCAACAGAAATGACCACATTTTGAAGTTCCTTAACCGGATTACCCCGTGAAACCCTAATAACAAAACCCCCATTTTTTTCTATTCACATCCTATTTCTTTTCTAAATTCATTCCCCATAAAACACTCTATCACCAAGAGTCTCTCTCTCTCTCAAAAATCGATTCTGCAGAATTGAACACGATTTCAGAATGAAAGTAAGTCTTTTTCATCTAATCATCCCTCAAACTCTCCTTTTCAGTTGGACGTCTCTTCTCCATGTAACTCTCTAATTCTTCTTCTTCAATTCTTCTCCATTTTCATCGTTTTGATGGTCTCATGTGGAAAAAAGAAGGCTTCAAAAAGCAAAGAAACGAGTAGAAAGAGTTCAGAATCAGCGAATAATACGGGTGGATTGGGAGCTGTTCCAACGACTCCAGAACCTCCAAAACCATCATCTGCAGAAGCAGTTCCGAAGAAGGAAGAATCGGAAAAACCAGTTGAAAAACCGAAGGAAGAGTCGAAAAAAGAGGAAAAGCCAAAGGAGAAATCGAAAAAATCACAGAAATCGAAGAAGGAGGGAAAGGAGGAGGAGAAGAAAGATGGGGTATGATAAGTTTTTACTGGAAACTTCCGAAAATTTGTAGAAATTGGGTGACTGAAAGCTCTTTGAAATTTGAGACTTGTTCAGAGAAAAATATCATAAATTTGAGATTTTCATTCAATATTCCTTTTCTCATATTTTCAGGATGACAACGGTTACGAGAACTGTGCTGACATGACTCCAGACGAGTTGAAAAAGATTGCAGATCAGGCGGATGGAAAGAAAAAATGAGAAGGAGTTGATTGAAACTTGTAGATTTTTTTGAACAGGAATGAAACGATTTTGAAACTTTCGCACATTCTTTTTGAATATGTAAAGCAATGATTTTTGAAATCGGTCTCAAATCTAACGTCGTCACCCATCTGATCAAAAAACGTAAGATAATTAGTACAACTACTTCAGGGAGTGTGTTTCAAGTTTGATGCCACTCAATTAGGAATAGGTGGTCAAGGGAGAATATTTTGATCTTTTGATTCAAACTGGAGAAGACCGTACAACTGATCAACCAAATTGGGATTTGATCAGCTGGTAGCGTGAAGTTTGTAATTTGTAGTCCGTACCTGCTAGTAGAGTCGTCATCGATACCTATGAAGATTGGAAAGCAATAAATTGAAGAAAAAATTTACAAGTGGCGGGGAACGAACCCACATCATCCAGCACCACTACCATCTGCCATAGCCACTGCGCCACGTATACCCCGCGAAATTTGAAATTGGTCAGCAGGACCTAGATGACTCGCCAGCCGACTCTATCTTGGGGCTCAATATGGATCTGGCTGAAGGATTTTGTCAATTTTTGATCCAGAAATGGATTCACCATGATCAATTTAGTTTGGTCACGAATTTCTAGAAGGTTCCTAGACTGCTCCGAATGGTTCTCCTCCATAGCCACTGCGCCCCGTATACCCCGCGAAATTTAAAAATTGGTCAAGAGGGCCTAGATGACTCACCAGCCGACCCTATCCTGATGCTCAATATGGACCTCGCGGAAATGTTTTGCTGGTTTTCATTGCAGAAATTGATTCAAAATGATCGAATTGCTATGGTCTCGAAATTTTAGAAGGCTCCTAAGTTGCTCCGAATGGTTTGTTAGCAAAAATCGTAGCTTGGTTAAAAGTAGGTACTCCTAAAAACTATAGTTTGTAGTTTGTAGTTAGATATGTTCAGAATGCTTCTGAATCCGATTTTTCATTTCCAAACATTTCCAATCTATGAGAGGTAATACAGACGTTCAAAAACTACCGTAATCCTTCCCCATCAACCCTCAATTTGCGGAAACCTGTCGAACCTCTTGAACGTTTCGCACATTTGCTCAACTTCCAATAGGTTTTTTTCGAGCAGGATCAGTGTCACGTTTTCTCTCTCTCTCTCTCTCTCTCTCTCTCTCTCTCTCTCTCTTTCTCGATTTCAAATATTTGACATAAACTGTACATAAAGTGTTTGTTTGTTTGACCTGCTCCTACATTGTCTGTGGGCCCCCAACTCACGAGAGAAGGTGCAAAACCGGAAATTCCAGTTAGGAGAGCAGCTGAATCAGATGATTCGGACACAGAGAAAAGGTTGATACTATTCTTGTTTTTTCTTCGAGGGGGATTGCATAAAGTAGTAGTGACCTAATTGACAGAGAATGAGGGATGGGAGGGGGAGGGGGAGGGGATGGCATAAGAGGAAACGGGTAAAGTAGCCGAATTATAAATGCATACTCGGTTCCAGATAAGCACGGAACGGGATCCTGAAGGATGGTATAAAAAGGCGTCGGATGGTTTTGTAATCTCATCAGTTCCAGCTTCTTCTTCTCTTCTTTTTGGCCATTCGGTTTCTGATCCAGATGACGTGGCAGTAATAAAAACCTATCTCTTCTCTGGTCGACTATAAATATTTACAATCTTGAATAACGCCTCCCGTTCCATCCTATAAAAGATATCTTCAGAAACCCGTCACCGTCCTTCATCTGCAGAATGCTTCGCCTCACTCTCCTCTCCGTCGTTTTTATCGCCTCCACAACCAACGGATTCCTATTCCCAATGGCTGGAGGAGGTGGTGGATGTGCACCACCTCCACCACCACCACCATCTTGTTGTCCACCTCCACCATGCGGATGTGCTCCACCACCGCCACCACCGCCTCCACCACCGCCAATGTGTGGATGTGGATGTGGAAGGAAGAAGAGAGAAGCTACTGAAGTGGAGCAAGTTGAAGGCGTTATTAATATGGATAGCAATTTGGAGTGCAATAATGAAGAGTTGAAGAGTGTTTTGGAGAAGGTTAGTTAGTTTATTAGGTGTCAGGGATCAAAAATTTGCATCTAAAAAAAGAAAAAAAGAATTGGCCTCATCCGGGGTTCGAACCCCCGATGAAAATTTCCGCAGCAGCAGTGTTAGCCGCTGCGCCACACAGTGCGAAGTAGAGTTAGAGAGGGAGGGGGTAGACATTATTACCTCCTCTCGCCTTTGTCCTCATAGAAGTTTCCCAACTAAAAATATCTCGAAAAAATAATTTCCTACAAGTTTTCCAATGAGAACTTATCGATTTTTGCGCTTTTTCACTGGAAACTGATATAGGATTCTCCTCACACTACACTAGGTTTTATTTAGCCAGGAATACCGTGAGGCCAAGAATTAACCATGAGAAATCACTGGAAAGTTGTTTTCCGCTCCTAAATTCCGATTTTAAAAAAAGAAAAAAAAATTGCCTCCACCGGGGGTCGAACCCGCGATGGAAAATTGCTGGCCAACAGCGCTAACCGCTGCGCCACACACTGCGACCGAAAGCTAGGGAGGGAGGGCATACAGATTACAGTGTCCTCGTTCCTTTTCTGCTTCCCCACTCATCTCTCCTCCATTTCCAGAACATGAAAACCACACCATCCGAATCCCTTCTCTCCGTCCGTTCATCCCTACCTTCCGATGAATATTTCGTGATGTGTACCCATGGATTAACCGCCTATTCTGCTCCATCTGGCACCAAGAATTGTGCGGTTCGAAAGGAAAATCACTTCTGCCAGATTTTCTCATTGAACGATTCCAACTAATTTATTTACTTTTTTTCTTTACTGGAAAAAAAATAAAAAAAATGTAACGAAGCGACTTGTCATTATTTGTAAATTTTGTGCTCAAATAAATATTATTCTTGATAATTTTTGGGATCATATCACTCATGAAGTTTTCCATGCGCCTTCTGAATTCTTTCCCTTCTCATTTCCTTCGCAATCACTTTCTCTCTTTCCTTCACTTTCCTCTCATCTTCCTCCTCGTTTTCAATTATATTATCAAGAAATCTGTCCACCAATTCTCTGAAAAAACACGATTACCTCTATTAAAAGGGCATGTAAACTCACTCAAAACAAGGTCTATCCACTGGTTGTTTTCTCATACAATCCATTGCAATATCATAGATTGCTGCAGACATTTTCGGTGTTCTATCACATCGATATCCGTCGTTCAGGTACTGATACAAGTTGTTGGCAGGCACCAATGCTCCATACGGCTCTCCAATTTTATCGCAAACTTCGAAACAAGTGATTCCGAATGCCCAAACGTCAGTTTTCAGTGATAGAGTCCTACTGGAAAGTACTTCAGGAGGCAGCCATTTGAAGGGAATCTTATTCGGATCATCGTAGTTTGTGTACAACTCATCGAGACATGTCTTCGCAAGACCGAAATCTGTGATCTTGCAGATGTACCTGAAAATTGAGGTTTTGGTCAAGGTGGGCTTATCAAGCGCCTGTCAATTGAATGCTATCATTAACCTTAAAGAAAAAACCTTAAAACCTTAAAGGCGCAGGGTATATGGTTTTTCTAAGTCACAGTAATCCCTTCAATCATGGTGAGATCTTGTCAAAAAACTCGAGCGCCTTTGAGGTGAATGGAACGCTTGTTCGTTTTTTATACCTTGTGAATTTCGCAGTACGTTTGCTCTCTTTGGGTCAAAATTGGGTATTTTCAGGTCCAATTCAGGTCTTGTGAGGTCATATTTAGGCATTTCTAGATCAAGAGACGCAGAAGGATAGAGAGTCTAGGTTCTCTGCGTCTCTCACTGCCGCAGCGCCTGGCATAGCTCGCTTTTATTGAGCTAGAAACTCGGTTTTCCGTCATTTTCAACGTAATGAGCTGAGCTTTCGAAGAATATAGAATTTGGAAACCTAGGCCACGGCCGCGGAAAAAGTTAGGCCACCGAATATCAAAAGGGCATAACTTTGTTCAACGAGAAGATACCGTAATTTGCTAGTAGCTGATTAGCTGTTGAAACAAAAATATACAACTTGCCATTACCGGGTCATGCAAAAACTGACACTTCGCAACTAACGTTAGTTCTGAGACGGTGACATTTCGCAATCAGACTTTCTTAACAACTACGTTTAGCTATTATGCCAATCTGTATGAAAGACAGTTGTGGCCGGCGTCCAGACCCGGCGTCCCACCACGAAAACTACCGTATAAATTTAATTGCTACAGTACGTACGGTAGCATTTTATTTTATTATTTGGCGTCATTCACCAGTTGCGAAATGTCTGGTTTTCAAATGTCCTACCCCTTTTAAAACCAAGAGAACCCACTTCTTATGATAGACGGGATGCTTCTTCAAAAGAACATTCCTTGCTGCCAAATCACCATGAACAACTGGAGGGGTTCTCGTGTGAAGGAAGCTCATTCCACGACAAATCTGAGCAAGAATATCCGATTTCTCATTTTCAGAAAGTGTTGCATCTGATTTATCGATAAACTTGTCAAGAGAAGTTTCCATCAGTTCAAAAATCAACAAAAGAGTGCTATGATTTGGAAACTCGGTTTCTCCGGTGTGATTCTCCATCGAGTATCCATAATATCCAACGATATTCGGATGAGCCATCATCTCTAGAATCTCCATTTCACTGAATGCCGTATTCCTCTCATCCTTATCGTCCTCTCTCAATTCCAATTTCTTGATTGCTACTGGAACACTCTCTCCCGTTGCACTTCTCGTCAGTTTTCCTTTTGTCACTGCTCCAAATGCTCCTTTTCCAATTTGAGCACCCGGGTCTTTCTGAAGAAAAAGAAAGTCAATTTACAAAATTAAAGAGAACTCACAATGTCACTCCTCTCAATATAAAATGGAGAGTTGATTCGAATCGAAGTCTCGTGAAGAACCACTTTATCCCATTGTTTTTGAATCTTCGGCGGCTCTTTTTGCCCTTTTTCACTCTCCGATTCTTTAGATGTTGTTATTGGAATAACCCTTTTTCTCAAATAAGAATTGACCAATTCACTTTCAGAACCATCCAATTTCAATCGATTCTCCACTTTTTTATGAAGCTGTTTATCAATATCAAAGACTGTTTTCGTCGCGAAAAGTGTCTTCTCATCACATTCGAATCGACGGGTCACCTCATCGAAATGTGTAGCTGCCCATTGCTCAATTTGCATTGGTTGACATCGTAAGTCTTTTTGAAATCTTTGAGTGGGTGGGGGTACTGTATTTCTGCCAACAACAAGAGGAGACGATCTACAGTAGACGAGTTTATGGGGAAGAGCTGATCGATGGGTGGAGAGATGATGAACCAGGTCGTAGAGGGTCTCGTATCGTTCACCCATCAACTCGTAGTGTCCAAGGGAAGAGCGGTGGATGGGGACTACCTGGAAATTGTGGTTCGGCAAATTCAAGGCTAAAAGTGAGCTTTGTTGTAATAGCTGAAATCCGTGAGATAGGATGCCGAGTCTGCGAACACCGCAGCACATGCAATCAAGTCAAAATGCAGACCTTGTTCGGAAAACTGAAATTTGAAATACCGCGCGATTCGAGCGGAGCGCATTTGCTTGACCTGTACAGGCCGGATTACTTGTTTTTTTTTGCAAAACTATGTTAAAAAATACAATACTATTGCCGACCGCGATGAGACCTTTTCGAAAATCATTGCGTGCGCCTTTAAGGTAAACGTGCCTTGCTTCACCTTGGATCCTACACTCAAAAAACGATCAAAACGTTTTCAATCGTCGTTAGATCTGTTCAAAACAATTGTGTGCTTCTTCAAGGCCACCCCGGCTATTAGGGAGGCACCACCATGTCCGTGCCCTGGTAATAGGGAGGAGACAGAAACCCATTTCCTACGGAAATACATAATAACCTACCGCTGGCTCAAACGGAGTCGTCTCAATCTCCGACATGAATTCAATATATTGCATCTTTGCCGACTTCTCACTCTGCCTATTCTCCGGAAACATTTCTCCGAAGAAATGATTTATCGAGTTGACCATTATTCCGTAGTCTGAAATCAACGGCTTCGATTTGTCCCTTCAATTCCCATTCACTCACTTCCTCTCTCAATTTCAATTAATTCTCTCAATGCGTCATCATGTTTCTTATCCCTTTCAATTAGAATCATTAGAAAATAGCAGCGATGTTCATCGAGATCAATGTTGAGCCAGACTGGAGAGAAGATTCCGAATAGTCCGGGACAGAGAGCTGATCTATCACTGTAGAGTTTGTGAATCACTTCATGCACTTCTGCATTTCCATGATACCAAACAGGCCATTTGAATAAGAGGGGGTGTTCTGAATTGGAAATTTATAGCGGGGGTTCAGTGGGTGCTTTGTTGAATTCAAAGAAGCTTTCCTTTATTTCAAAGGCGCAGCGTTGCTATTACCACAGGGAGCGTGATTTCAAGTAAACGCGCTCTGCCGCAATAATCCCAGGTTTCGGAGGCAATTCAAAATTTTCATAATTTTAGGTTCGTTTTCTGATGAAATGTCTAGCTTTTCGACAAAATTCAGTTATTAGAAAAATTGGATTGTCTTAAAATCAATTTTCATCAGATTTTTATTTGTCACGGGCCGGACGCCCGGAAAATTACCGCGAATTTCGAAAAATCAGAAATATAGGCCCAATTTTTGAGCTCCAGGGTTATTATGAGCATAATTCAAAATTCTTGGAATCCGGGCATCTGGACCGAGCGGGGCCGAAATTTCACAAGTATGGGTTTTTTCATCAATTACTTCAAAACTGATCGGAAAAAATCCAATTAAAGAATGAGCGATAAAGAATGAGCGCAGTAAGTTCTTAGAACTGAAATTTGAATAGCCGCGCAATTCGAGTGAAGCGAACTTGCTCAAAATGGACACTGTCAGTTACTCAGGCTAAAGGCCTTTTCCAATTTAGGCCCTAGAATTTGTCGGATCTTACCGTCATAAAACTGTTTAGAAACAATATAATGTGACGGAATCAGACCCATGTACGGATTCACATTCCTCTCTGTTATCCATCTCCCCAACGACCATTGAAACGGCATTCTCATGAATGATCCGTCGTCAATAACTCGAACTCTGAAAGTTATCCACTAGAATTTAGTCACTGCAAAAGACCACCCACTGATATTCCTCAGCCACGACATGAACCATATCCCCTGCATGAACATTCAAATCATCATAACCATTTCCTCCGAAGTAGTCCCATAGTGCAATACATTCCATTTCATATGACTCCCCACAGAGAATGAATGGGGAGAATCCAGCTGCTTCATTCAGATTTTCGAATAGAGCATCGTCAGGACGATCTCTTCCATCGATGTCGTATCCGAGACGATCAGCTAGGTGATCCAGAGTTTTGATCATTGTTTCTCGGTCTTGGATGTTCTGGAAATTTATTGATGGGAAAACTTTTCAGCTGTAATCCGTTTCCCGAGTGTTTTGAAGTTGTCCGAGACTCTAGGAAATAGAAAAAAATAGCTGGAACTTTGGAAAACCATACGGGATCATGAATAATGGCTTCGCGACATTTTGAAACTCTGATCGACCAGACATTCCGCAACTATACCTTTTCGAAACCGTTAAAAAACCGTTTGATTGGATCATACTTACATTTCTAGCTATCCTATGACAGTTACAAAACGCCAGGTTGCAAAAAGCAACAGTTTTGTAACGTTTAGTTGCAAAATGTCGCAAAGCCAGAATAATACCCGGGACTCAAAAACTTTTCCAGGACTCATACAAATAAAAAATAGTTTTTTTGAGCAAAAATCTAGTCGGATGAATCCCGCAAAATATTTTTTCGGGTATTATTTTGAGTTCCGAGTATTGTATATAAATCCCGGTATGTTTTAGAGTCCCGGAAAAGCTTGAAGTATCCGGGAAAGAGATTAGAGTCAAACTTCTCGGGACGATCTTTTTGAACTCGAAGTCAGTAGCGCTGATGGCAATCTATCAGACAGGCCTGAGTTCAAACCAGAGATGTGTGGGAAATTTTCAAGAAAAATTTGAGGAAATCGGGCATTTTTTTTGGTGAAAATATCCGCAACTCCTTTGAATTTCAAAGTTGTTTTTTGGAGAAAAATATCGAAACTTTGTGTTTTTCAACTTTTTTTCAACACATTCCTGAACTAGTGCATGCCCATTTTGAACTCAACATTCAAAAGAAACAAAACATATTGCCGCTGAACTGTTTCTCGGAGAAAACTAGCCTAGAAGAAATACCCCGAATTTTTTGACCGTGAAACATTTTCCCCAAAAAATTTCCCGAAGTGTCTTCTCCGCTCAACTCTGGTTCAGAACCATCAAAGAAAAAGAGCTCCCCATTTACCTCTGGATTATAATCCAAGTACTCATCCTCCTCAATAACTCCTTCTTCCAGTGAAACATCACTTAGATCCTCTTCCAAATCTCTGTTGGATGGGATAAGACGGGTTGGGAGGAGGAACACCTCATTCTTCAGAATATCGATTCCAGGATCACCGGTTGGTGTTTGAGACATTTCTAAAACTGTTTATTCCAACTAAAAACACGTTTATTCAAAAAGAAATATTCATTGCCAACAAGAAAAAAAAAGAGATCAGTTCACGTAAGTTTGTGAAAGTGGAGGTAGTGCATCTTCATCTTCTGAAACATCACTTGATTCGAAAACCCTTTCATTATATCCAACACATCCTCGAATAATTAGTTTTGGAGGTTTAAAAACCAAAAATCGAAATTCATAAGAATCGGTTAGGAGGAAAACGGAGAATGCGAAATAACAGCACCATTCATAGATCGCATCGATTGCCACGTATTGTTTTGCAGGGTCCGGGACCCAATTCGCTTGGATCACTGCAAAAAATTCATTTATTTGTATACGTCGAGTTATGCAAATGCGCTTTACTGAGAAAAAATTATTCAGCGGTACGCTGAATCAAAACTGTCCCACATCCCAAAAATGGGCGGAGCTAGAAAAAAGTTGTCAACTGAAAACGTGCTCCAAATTTAATTTTGAAAAGGTTTGCTGTTGACAGTTGTTTTCTAGCTCCGCCCATTCTTGATGTATAGGGCAGTTTTGATTAGATACGGTTCTGATTCAGCGTACCGCCCATAATTCAATACGATTCTGGACAAACAACCTGTATACAATTTTCAATTTTTGTTTTCTCAGCGAAGCGCAATTGCACATCTCAAACTTTCAAAAAAAACTGAGACTTACTGGCAGCTGCTAACGAGAAAACCACAAAAGCGAGTGTTATCCGGATGAGAAAAAGAATCCATCGTGGAACATTTGAATCTCGAATTTTGAGTGAGAGGAAGGCATGGAACCAAATGTAAAGGTTAGCCAGCAGAAGAGCAAGTTTGTTGCAGACCAAAGCCACGTGGTTGATTTTTGTAGCCTGAAACGGTTAATTAGGATATAGTTGTTACGGACCGGGAGGTGATGAACCTCCAATTATCTCGGTATGTCCTGGTGGCTTGGCTACTGACATACACCCTAATTTGAGAAACCGGCAGATAATGATTAAATTGCGCTCTATGGTCTTGTAACCTAAAATTGAATCGGCTACATTTCGCAGCCGGTAAAAAGCGTTAAACTGGGTTATACATAAACGTCAGGTTGCTCGGTGACGCGGAGCTCGGTGACCGTGACTGTTGCTTGGTGACGGATGCTTGGTTACGCAGTGGGGAGAATTGACGCGCAGTCTCATATTTCATTGAGCATTGAAGTTATTTTATTTTATAAAGGACGAGGATGCTAATCCAAAAAGAACTAATATTTTTACATGAATCGATTCAGAAAGTGGTTGCGACGCGTGTTCCGTTTCAATTGGTGTCCAAAATTCATTTCGAAGCGTTTCCCCCCAAATTTAAGAGGCTATTCCTGAGCGAATTGAGCACTGCCCGTTATACCGATGGCATTAGGATTTTACGAAAATGCCCGAAACCCATCGATACATCCCATGGTAGTTATATAAGATCCCCTGAACACGATGGCGCTCTTCGTTTTGGGCTCCATCCCTTTTCCAGCCCACTTTCAGCCCGAAAGCGAACTTTTTTCTTCGAATAGCTAAAAAAAACGGATTTGTAGGAGTGCATTTTTCGAACCGTATCCCGCTTAAAAATGCATTTTGGACACTAATTCAAACGGATCAAATATCGCTACCATTTTCTGAATCGATCCATGTAGAAATATTAGTACTTTTTCGATTAATCCCCTCTTGAGCCTATCTGATTAGGGCGCGTTCAACTCTGATGAATTTTCAAAATATTCATTTTGTTTCCTTGATTCGGGCCCCAATTCCACATTCATATTCAAAATCTATTTGTTTCCGAAAATTTTCAATTTATTTCACAATTTATCCGGCTCTCTTCCGAATTCATAATGGGATGCACTAATGACAAGTGTCCGCTCGGAGACGGCTTTTTGCCTGCTTTTCTTTGCATTCAAAACGCCATTTTCGTTCAAAATCAATATTTTCTTTTTCTTTTTTCCCCTTTTTCCAACATCTCCTTTTTAATTAACCAAAAATCATTACCGGAAAATTAACAGCCAGCTGATAACAAGTCAATGCGGCAATCCCAATAAACAAGTTGACTCTACTCAATTTGATATAGGAATTTGATACTTCTGCCTGACGATAAAATGATTTCAATTCTCGATATTTCAGATACATCCAAACAGAAACTGAAACTATTCTTTTTTTCTCTAATTCTCTTTTCTCACTCTCTTACGAAGTAACAAAATATGATTCGTCATAATAGTGTATGCATTTTTTGCAGGAATGTATTTGGTGAAATCACTGAAATGTTCATTTGAGACGATCTTCTATTTTTGTTTTCAAACCTCAGATACGGCCAATGACCAGGAAAATGTTTGGAAGAAATCGATAGAATCACACTGTCAAAACAAATTGAAAAAAACAAAAAAAGTGGAGAAAACCTTACCAAACAAGAAGACAAACAATCGAATATAAAGATATCAAAAGGGGAAAAATCCAAATATTGATGATTGCCATCGAGTCGTTTATCGTGGAAATACTCGTCTTTTTCAACTCTTATCAGTAAGTTTCTTTTCACAGTTTCTCTAATTTCTCTGTTTTAGGAGCGCTATCTGTAAAAAGTGGACTTTTTCCGAAGAGCCCAGGCACAGTTGCAAAAAGTTAATTCGTTTTAGATAAGTTTTAAAGGAGGCGTTCCACTATAAAATTAATAACATCGGGTAGAGCTTGCCAAAAGATAAACAAAAGTCATTAATGACTCCGGTAGCAAAGTTCCAACATTTTCTTTTGCTTCTATTTCAGAAGCTTAAAACTTGAAATGGAGAGCATATTCCAAAAGACGGTCAACTAAAAAGTTGTTAAAAATTGCATGATAAACAACTTTGTAGTTGATCATGTTTTCTGAAATTCGTTCATTTTGGAGCTAGGAGCTAATTTCTAGCACCTGTTCCTGCGGGATAAAAATGATCAATGAAGACGTGGGCAAAGCGGCCACTTCTAACGGTCATTACGTGACCTAAATCGAATTTTTGACCGTGCCTCAAAGTGGATTTTTTATGTAACTCGCCGAGCTCTATCCGATGGTCCAAATATCTTATAAGCGAGTTTCAAAGTGGAATGACTCCTTTAAATAAAACAAACACACAAAGAAGTGATTTCCAAAAAGTTATTCAAAAGTCTGATTTTTTGAATTTGTCTAGAATTATAGCCAAAAATCGACATCCAAAAATTATGAAAATTTCAAAAAAAAAATTTTGAAAAAAAAATTTGGAAAAAATTTGGAAAAAATTTGGAAAAAACTGGAAAAAATTTGGAAAAAATTTGGAAAAAATTGGAAAAAAATATTGCTTTTTAAAACTAAAATTTTCAGAATTTCGACCTGAACAGTCGATTTTTGGCTATAATTCCAGATAAACTTTAAAAAAATAAGACTTTCGATAAACTTTTTGTGAATCACTTCCATGTCTGCTTGCATGGTTCGAAACGCTCAACAAACATTTATTTCTCGTCGTCACATTTGTTTGCCAGTAAGAATGAGCAAGAAAATTTCTATAACGTTCTCTATCAGTCTCCGTTTCCTTTCTTCCAAATGTTGCCAAACAAATTTGAACAGCGCGCGCAAAGTGCCCCCTGCATCTCCTATCTCTCCCCCGTGACCTTGGAGCGTGTTTGCATTGTCAACGCGCGAGATCGGAGTGCGTTTATTGTTGAGAAAACTTTTTTCTAATGTTGCAAAGTTGAATGGAAACTTAAACGGTTATGATATCTTTTTTTTGATCTGGAATCGTGTTGATTTTTATACCTGAATAGCTTGTGATTAAAACGTAAAAGATGACTTCTAAAAACCCATTCTTATCGGAAAACTATCGATTTTTATATGCCCCCTGACCCTTGGTCAAGGGCCATTCAAAAACCAGTATCTGTGTCCGAAGTTATCGATTTCGGCTGGTAAAAAAACAAAATTGTAGCTGATCACATCAATTTTCCACTGGTTTTAATCACGTTTCTTGAAAAAACTTTTTTTCAAAAATTTTTTTTTCAAAATTATTTTTCAATCGAAAAAGTTTTTCAAAAGTAACTATTACGTCAGTTATATTTCTCAGATCAAAACAGAATTTTTGATATCATTACCGTATCAGAAATTGTGAAAATCATAAAAGTACAATTTTTCAGTGTATGCATGAGACAGATTCCGAAAATGTACAAACGAAAGCGTCGTCGGAAATATTCTTCTCGGAATTTGGCAAAAATGTGCCCGATGATGAGGTAAGTCTTTTTGGGAAAAAAATGAATGAATAGAAAAATCATGATACCGAGAAATATTTTCTTTTTTTTGGCTGAAAATTTTCAGACAAAATTTTTTAATTTCAAATTTCTTGAAAATTTGTGGTCCTAGAACCTCAAAAAAGAATCCGACTTTGAAAACCTGGTATGTCGTTTATGGATGTTCTGAAATTTTCAGAAAGCTCTAAAAAATCGAGAATTTCGAGTCAGGGACAACAGCTTTTAAAAAAGTATTTTGGAATTTTTTTTCCAAAACTTTACCAAAATGTATCTTGAAGTCTTTGGAAAATTAGCCCACAAAATTTGAAAAAATTCTAAGCCACTTCTATTCTATTTCAGGAGCCAACAACGGAAAACAATCGGGTGATTGATTTATATGATCCAGTGGATGCAATGAGTTTGAATAGAGAACGAGACAGAGTAGTTGTATCTGGAATTCGAGGAGGTTTGTTGTTAGAATATATGGAAGTTTTCTCAAATAATTTTTTGTATCCAGTAGGTTCTAGGGCAAAAAATGATACAAATCCTTCGCGAAATAAAACTTTTCTAAAATTGGTGTTCCCCGATTTAGGACCCCTTGAATGTACCAAATGTTCAAAAAAAAAACCAAAAAGGAGGTGTTTTCGAAGAGTCATAACTAGCTTCAAATTTGACAAGTTTGGACAATTAAAAAATGAAAATGTAGGGTTTGATAATGACTTTTCATTTAGATTAATCACAAACATATGAATTCAAAAATGCGCTCCTCATGATCTCCAGGAAAGGACCTTTTTTCTGATGATGGAAAAAATTTGAAAAAATCGCAAAAAATCTCGAAAAAATACACAACAATATTTAAATGATAAACACATTGAAACCATTCTGGTTCTGAAAAACTTTTTTATCCCAAAATTTGAAAAAAAGCTTCTTCTTGGGAAAATTTTTTTTTCTCATTTTATACTATCAAAACACTTTTGGTATTTTTTCGGGAATTTTCGCAATTTTTTCCAAATTTTTTCATAACTTGGTATAAAGTTTCGAAATTGGTTTTTTTTCCGAGCTCATGAGGTGCACATTTCCAAATTCATCCGACCATGACTAGTTTGATTGGAAAGTGCCTATCAAATCCGACATTTTCATTATTTTAGTCAACTTTGAAGCAAGTTTAGGTTTGTTTTTAAACCTCTCCTTTCCCAATTTTTTGAAATTACTAGCCTGGACGCCCTGAACTCGCTTCGCTCGTTCAGGCCGTCCAGGCTAGACACGGCGCAAGCGCCGTGTGTCATCAGGATCAGGTTGATTTTCAAATCAAAATTTTTGAAAATGAAATTTGCGAAAAACGTTAATTTTTTCTCAAGAAGAGAGAGAGGAGCAAATTTGACCCTAAGGTCAGGACGTTATATTGGGAAAAATTGACGTCGAACCACTTTTCGACAAAAAATTAGCCATTGTTTTATGGCCTACATGATCGGTTTTGCTCCAATTCAGATGAGTTTTAGCTCATTTGTTAGCCCTCCCCGAGTTTCATGTATTCACCCATTTTCATAAAAAACTCATAAAAAGTGAGCCAGTTAAAAAATATTTAAGAAAAGATTTGCGAAATTTTCAGTATGTCATTTTTTTGACACTTTGGTCAGGCGCAAAACTCTTATCATATCTCAGCTAACATTGATCGGATCACTCTCCGAAATTGGCGCCACAAAGCCAAGATGGTTTTACAGTCGTCCAAAAAAATTCAGCTCAAAACCGTGCAAATCCACGAAACTGTGATGATCCCAAGTTGTGAAAAAGTAAAAAGTGTCAAAGTTTTTGACAAGCTCCGCCCACAAAATGTCAAGCCCTAGGGAATCGTGTTTTAATAGAGAAGGTAGATAGGACCTTAAAGCGGTCCCAACTCGGGAAATATCGATTCCAGCAAAATTTTCCAAACTGGATTGGTCGAATTTTGCTCCCATAACCATAGAATGATTTGAGAAAACTTCCATGTTAGCAAAATCAATAGTACAATACAATCCTCTCTCTTTCAGTTCTTCAAATAATCAAAATTCTAAATTCGAAAAACTCGATGGCAGAAAAACCAGCAATCATAAAGGATCTCGATATGAGAGTGTATCGAAAAGGAAAAGTGAATATTCTCTATTCGGCACAAAATGTCAAATGGAATCAGCTCTATGGTTTGTAGTCCCAAAAGAAGATTTGTATTAAAAACAACCCAACTTCAGATCAATACATTGCCACAACGTCTTCAAACGGGTCTGTTGTTTGTTGGAATGTTTCTAGGAAAAATAGTGAGTTCAGAATATAAATTTGATGCTTCTAGAAAGAAATTTTCTTGCAGAATCAGTGTATAAATCTCACGAAAGATCAGCGACATGTCTGGATTGGCATGCAACCACTCCATATATTCTCATTTCCGGATCTCGTGACTGTTCGGTCAAATCTTATGATATGCGTGTTAAGGATACTCATCAGCTTTGTTTTACGTAAGGTTTTTCCCGAAAAAAAGATAAAAAGTCAAAGATTTTAGTGATCGAAACTGTGAATCGATTCGTGACGTGGCGATGTGTAAGGCGCCGGGACTCGATGACTATTTTTTCACTGGAGATGATGGTGGAGTTCTTCGGTTGTGGGATTTACGACAGACTAAAAGGTTTGTTATTTTGCTTCTTTAGCTCAGATTTAACTAGGGAGACAGTCACTGAAAAAAATTCCCTCAAGGTTATTACACCATCGGATAGAGCTCGACCAGTTACATAAAAAATATAACATGCTGAAAAAATACTTTTGGAGATATGAACGGAAATCCCAATTGACCTGTTTTGGCGTGAGAGCATCTCGCTTTACATTTTTCACTCTGCTTTTTTGGGACTTTAGGGATTTTCATGAAAAATAATCAACTACAAAGTTGTTCAGCTGACAATTATTTCTGAGAATACAGAAAAAAAGGTTTTTCAGGGTTGATTTTTCGCCAAAAATTCTGATTTTCAGCCAAACTTGACTCGTGCTGAATAACTTGACTCGAAACTGAATATGAGCTCCAAATGATATCTAGTTGCTCGTAAATGGTTTCTAGCACGTTAACCATAATTGACGAAAGTGTTCCTGTAAAAAAAGAGCCCAAAAATGACTACCTTGTGACAAAAATTTGATGCTCGTACCCATTTCCCCTGTCATTTCCGATAAAGCAGATGAAGAAATCGTATATATTCTTACCCGTCTTCTTCCAATCCAACCCAACATTTCCTCTCTCTCTTCCTTCTTTCTTCCTCTTTGTCGTGCCCATTTGCATCATGTGGATGGCAGAGAGTCATAATTCGATGCTCTGTCTCCTCCTCCCCGTCCCCCCAAAAGGCGAAGAATAAGAATTGTTCAATTGAGAGCAACTCAATTTCCCCCCTTCCCCCTCAGAGTTCCCTCTCCTCCTTTACTCAAAATATCGACTTTTCATTTATACTTTCAGATGGGTCTTCCAAAAAGTCGCGCATCGTTCATTCGTCTCCACTCTGGCAATGAATCCACACAAACGAACAATGATAGCCACTGGAGGTGGAAGAGATAAAATGGTGAAGATTTGGGATTGGAATGGACCCGATTTGAATCGAATTGCTGTCGTTGAGACGACGGCCCCGTTGGGAAGAGTCGTCTGGCGACCGGATAAACCTTTTCATTTGGCTACGTGTGCAAGTATGTTATTATTCAAATTATGTCAGGGTCGGGCCGAGATGAAACTTCTAATTTCAAAACAGGAAAAAAGCCAGTTTTCGGGGATTTTCCTCTATATTTGGGTAGTTAACAACCAAAATAAATATATTCATAATAGTAATTAGCAATTTTTCAACTAATGTCAAAAACAAATAAACGATTTCTCGCTCAAAAAAATGGCGTTTAGAAGTCATTTTCGGGTTTCCCGAACAGTTTTATACCCAAACGTTTACGAGCACCACCAGTTTTCAGTTGATTTAGGCTGACCCGAGCATGCCTCTGTGCGTATCAAACATAGCTAGACCTGATTTTTTGTAGTTGACAATTTTTTGTACAACCACTCTCCCTGCAGATAGAGCTCGTTCCATGAAGAATCCTTGAAAACGTCGAAATTTCATCAAAGCGATTTTGAGGTAGTTGATTTGGACGAGCTTTATCTGTCGGGAGAACGGTTGCACAAAAAAGTGGTCAACTACAAAAATGAAGTTCGACCTAGATTATATACGCTCAAAATTTTTCAAACTCTAGAAAAATTTTTTATCGTGTGGCGCATGCACAAAGTCAGCATAACTTGCTAAAATCAACTGAAAACCATGAGCGTTCGTATACTTTAGCACTGTACTGTGTATCAGGAACCAGTAGTATTTAGCTGGAAAACGTCAACTCTATCAAAAAATTTGCTCTTTTTGATGCGAAATCTATTAAACTGAAAAAAAAAGCACGGTTTTTGGTGGTTTTTTTTTTTTGATTGAAAAATCTTGAACTCGCACTAAAATTGCAATTTTTTTGCACCAAGAAATCAAAAATATTGAATCTTGGCCGGTCTCCAAATTTGGAAACGTACTGGTTATCCGGATATCCAGACATCTAGACATTTGGAAGTCTAACCTTGGACATCCGGAAAATAGATGAACAAACAGACAGTTCATTTCATTTCAGGTGTCAACGAGACGACAGTTCATGTTTGGGATGTCCGCAGACCGTATCTTCCATATGTCACCTACGACGAACATCGAGACAGTGTAACAGATGCATGTTGGCCGAGTAACGATTCAGATGTGTTCTTGACATGCGGAAAAGATGGAGTCGTTGTACTCCATAACATTGATTCCGGACACGCCCCCATTTCATTCGCTTGTGACGTGGCATTCGACATAACACCCGATGGAACTATCGGATTGGCTGTCAATTCGGAAATTCATGCGAAGAACGACGCAGAACTCGAAGCATCGATAGCTAAGCCGACAAAAGATGGGAAGAAAGCGATTCGTCAAATGCAATACGAAACATTCGAGAAGCCAGTGAAAAGTCTAGTGGCTTTTGGTGTTCCGGAAGCATTGACCCATAGTTTACCCCCTACGACATTCTACAAAATCGCGGAGAAGTATGTGATTGGAGGTCTTGAAATAATGCAATTGTGTGAGAAGAACTCGAAAATCGCCCGTAAACATGGACTGGAACACGTGGCACAAACATGGAGGCTAGTTGAAGCACTCTGTGAACAGGCGAAACTTCAAGAGGAATACGCGAGATTATCGATTGAAGAGAAGCAGAGAGTGATTAGAGCATGGGCGGTACGAAGAAAAGAACTGGCAGAAGAGGGACGGAGATGGCTTGCGAATCTGAATGATTTATATAAGGATGAGGTGAAGAGACAAGTGACACAAAGACTTGAAAGCACTCAACATGTAACTGCATTTCTTCGATTTTCGAGTTCAGAAGATTCAGATGAAGAAGATCCTGAATCGTTTAATAAAATTGAAGAAGTGGATCGAATGGCACCGAGTTTTGCACAGAAGAAAAAGAAAAAGAGGAAGAAGAAAGGGGCATCGGATTTCTATTTTGGTGCAGGAGAAGCGAATTTCAAGGCGGGCAGAGAGTATGTTGAAGGACCACATGGTCCCGAGCAGTATGGTGTGCAAATGAGATTTATTGAGAAGCAAAAATTAGTCAATTTTTTGCCTAAATTTCAAAATTTTTCAAAACCAAGACATTTCAAAACCAAGACATTTCGGAACCATCGAAAATTAGGCTACAGTTTGAGATGTCTCGGTTTCGAAATGTCGCAAAGCCGGTTTTAGGACGTATTTCATAGAATTTTTAGGCATTTTCGATACAATTGCGGAACTGTCCCGCATCTCAAAAGTGGGCGGAGCTAGGAAAAAGTTGTCAACTGCAAACTTTCTCAAAATCGAATTTGGAGCAAGTTTGCAGTTAACAACTTTTTTCTAGCTCCGCCCACTTTTGAGATATGGGACAGTTTTGATTCAGCGTACCGCCAATACAATTACAGCCACGTAACGTTCTAAACTCAAAAAATTGCTAAGGCTAGGCGTATTTACGAATTTCTCAATGAAGCGCGTTTGCATACCTTATTGTTGGCTACCATGTGTGAAAGGAATAGATTTAGTAACCTTTTTTGCAGAGAAGCCCTCCACCACAACGAATTCATTGGTTTGAGAGACGAAGCCTACGAAATTCGTGACGTGGAAGCAGAGAAAAAGTTCTTTTGCAAAGCGAAACCACAACCAACAAGTATCAAATATTTTTTTTCCTATCAATTTCAACTTCATTCTATTTCAGCATCGGAAGAATATGAGATTCTAAAAAGAGAATTCGAA
Source organism: Caenorhabditis brenneri (assembly GCA_000143925.2). Lineage (NCBI taxonomy): Eukaryota > Metazoa > Nematoda > Chromadorea > Rhabditida > Rhabditidae > Caenorhabditis > Caenorhabditis brenneri. Next base: position 745,821 of record GL379805.1, read on the forward strand.
CAAAACGAATATGAATTCCAAGCGTGGTCTCCAATGATCGAAATCTTCCGTCTACTTCTCTATCATGCCGAACAAGGTGACATGCAAACCTGCGCAACGATCACAATGGTTTGTGGAAAAAGACTTCTCGATGCTGTGGATTTCTACACTGTCAACGGATGGATCACTTGTTATATGGGTAATTATTGCCTAGATTTTTTTCAAATATTTTTGAAAATCGGTTTCCAGAAATGCTTGACAGTCTTGAGTTGTACAACGTGATCGCCAAAATCCGAAAGTACTGTACTCTGGAGAGTATCAATTCGGTGTCTCGTGAGAACACCCTCATTCAATTGGCACACTCTTCTTGTGATGCGTTGATTGTGAATGGGCGGTGCAATAAATGTGAACAAGTGTCGAGAGCTGATTGTACTGTTTGGTAAGGAATCTTGAAGGTGTTCTAGAAGGCGAATGTTCGTTTACTATTTTTAGCTCTTTTACTACCAAAAGGCTCATTAGCTCTTTTATTACTTTCGTCTTTTTTACTTCTTTTTACTCTTTTACTATTTCTGGTTCTTCTACTGTTTTTGGCTCTTCTACTACCCAAAAACCTTATTTATTCCAGGTTACTTACTAATTTCCTGTAGCATAGAAACCTATGAATTGGCAAATACTCTTTTGCTACCTGATCTTTGGCTCTTTTACTATATTTACTTTTTTACTACCCTAAATGCTTGTTCAGTACAGGCTCTTTACTGTTTTCCTGTAGTTTCATCTCTTGTTCTAACCATTTCTCGTCTTTGTCGATTCTCATGGATTTTTCTTGAGTTTTTGACTGACAAGGTAATGTTTCTTTCACGTGGGTTTGGAATTTTCTATAAATTGATCGTCTGAAAGTAGATGCTTCTGTAAGTCGATTCTCAACTTTCCAGCCCTAATTGGAGCGTGAGAGTCTGGAAATCTTCATTTGAAAATCTAATCCCGCCTCCTTATTTACAATGAATTGTCGATGAGGCGATTCCGGATTAAGATTTCCAGATTTTCAGTCCAATTAGGTCTGGAAATTTTAGAATCTACTCACAGGAGCATCTACTTTCAGATCATCAATTTATAGTAAGTTATTAACCCGTGTGAGAAAAACGTTCACTTGTGAATAGGCCATAAAAACTGATGGTAAAATTCCAGATTATGCAGACTTTAGGTATCTGAAAACTATGAATTGCCACATAATATTTTGAGATGTGTCTTCATGAATACCAAGTTCCAATCTGAAAAAATATAGCTGAGGAGAATTCTGTACTACGACCCTTTTTGACAATAAATTCCAAACTTCAAGAATTTTCAGTCGATTCGCAATTGTCGGTATGACGTATCAATGCAATGTTTGTGGACACTGTATGCATGTGGATCATGCCTATGAATGGTTTCAACACTCGACAACTTGTGCTTTTGTTGGATGTCCGTGTACGTGTGGAGATAACACATGGCCAGACATGGAAAGAACTTTCATTGGAAACGATGAGATTGTCAGAGACCATCGGAAGTTCGAACGTGAGGATGAGTCCGAGGAAGATGATGAAGATGAGAAACCGATCGATAATAGTAAGTGAAAATTTTTTTCGAAATGTATTGGATCCAAAAAAAAATTGAAATAAACACTTTCATCTCTTTGATTTTCAGGAGCAGACGCATCTCGACTGGACACTTCCTCAGAAGAAAGTGATGGGGAAGATCTGGAATGGTCAGTTGCAAACAAAAAGATTCTCGAGAAATTCGGAGAACTACCATCCGAAAATTGGGATACTCCATGGGCAAAGTTCCTCGTGGAGTTGCATACAACACGGACTAAAATGGCAGGGAAACGGAAGAAAGAAGATCCTCCTAAAGAAGATTCAGATGATGAAGATAAACCGAGAGGACCGAGTCCCAAAACTCAAAAAGAATCGAAACTTCGAGAAGCATTCATGTATGATATGCAAGAGGAATGTGAACAATTAAAAGAGATTATTCCCGACTCAAAAGCTTCTGATAAAGAGGAGAAACCAGCAGTGGATGTGGATCGAACTGAATTAATCTATGATTATCTCTTCTATTCAGAAGATTATGATGAAGATGAAGGGCAGTTTGAAGAGTATGAAGAACAAGATGAATTGTATCCGAGAACAAGATTAGAGATCATTGAAGAAGAGGATGAAACAGAAGGAGAAACAGATCGTGAATCTTGTTTCACATTGGGAGTCTTCCCGCCTGATGATATTGATCCAAGAGAGAAACGAATCACCAGGCACTTGTTAAAAGTGAAATGTCCATCAAGTCTCTATGGAAATGACTACATCAAATCCATTGCCCCAATTGGATTCTTTAGGAAATCAGAAAAACTAAAGGATGTGAATTATTTTGATAAAGAGCTCCCTGAAAATGAACGAGTCACTTCTCCGAAACTGACAGCCGCTGTGAAGACCTTTCTGGAGAATGTCAAAAGACAAACATTCGGGGATAGCTCGGAGGGTGAAATGGATGAAGAATCAGATGATGGTTATGATCGAGAGATGAGAAAATTACAGTATGAGGAATGGCAAAAAACTGAAATTCAAACGGAAAAAGAAGAAGAAAAAGGAGTGAAGGAGGAAAAAGTAGAGAAGAAGACGAAAAAGAAGAAGACGACGAACTATGCAGAAAAGGCACTGAAGATTTTGAGCATGGTAAGATTGGCTTTTTGGGAAAAACTACTTGATTAGGGAATATTTTTCTCACATGGGCTTGGATTTTTCTATAAATGAGTGGACTGAAAGTAGCTGTCCCTTTGTGTGGATTCTAAAATTTCTAGACGTCACTAGACCATGACTGTCTGGAAACCTCCATCTAAAAGTCGCCGTATCGATCAAAAATCGAGGGGCGGGTCAGAGTTTTAGAGAAGATTCCCAGATTTTCAGGCTTCAGTGAGGGCTGGGAAATTCAAAATCCACTTACAGGGGCATCTACTTTCAGGCCACCAATTCATAGAAAATTCCTAAACTATGTGAAAAAACCATTCCTTCGTTAGAAAGTGGGCGGAGTCCGCTCATTTATTCAAGCCGTTGAGTTTTAAAGATATTGACACATCTTCATGGGAATGTGAAGTTTTTATCCAGAAGACCTGAAAACTGAGAGCAACCGACCAGGGCTGAGATTCACCGCTTTTCGAAACCTGTAAAAAATTTTACTCTCAGGTCTGGCAGTTCGCCACAGATTGTATAAAATTTGTTGAACTGAACCTCATTCACATGAATTTTAGCATGTACAAAAAAAATGTTTTCCATCCAAAGCCCCCTTTACAAATATATTCCAGACACGCGACGAGCTGAAATCAAAGAAGAAGAAGAAAGACAAAAAACGAATCAATAAGATCTACGATTCAGTGTTCTGCGGAAAAGAAGCGTCATCGGATATTTCTTCTGATGAATTCGTTCTCTCCTCTTCCCCCTCCTCATCGGATCCTTCTTTTCTACAATCTCCTCTTCAATCTGATATATCCTCACCATCAACTTCTTCTGAATCAAGTGGAGAATCATCTTCTGATTCGTCTGATTCTGAACTTTTGACTCCACAATCTGAAGATCTACCTGTCAGGATCGATGAAGGATATGAAGCAGAATCTGAAGATTTATCTGATGGTTCAACATCCAATGATGAATTCTCAGATGAGCCTGCCCTTCATCAACCGACTCCCCAGGCAAATGGTGATCTAAAACCACAACATGTAAGTTTTCTTTTATATTTTTCGTATTTTTCTGAAATTTTAAGACCTAACTCGAAAAACATCGATTTCAGCAAAATTTCTTTTTGCGAATTTTTAAAAATTTTTTGCCCCCTCAACCTTCTGAAAACTTCCATGTTAGTTTAACTGAAAAAATATTGATTTTTTTCCAGCCACCTCAAAAATTCGCTCTCAAAAGGTCCAAAAAAGTGAGCAAGACTGGCAAAGTACTGGAATACTTCTTCGAAGTCGACGAGACAAATCGACCACCGTCCCCTCCTTGGGTCCCGAATCCATGTTCTTCTGATAGTGACTCTTGTCCCAGCTCTCATTCCTCTCCATCCCCACCCCCAGAACCCCCAAAGAAGGAAGAAGAAGTAATCGTCAAGGAAGAAGAAGGAGAATACGTTCCATGGTATGAACAAGTCTCCGATGATGATGACTCCAGAGACCCAGTGCCATTGTCTCCATTGGTTCCAAAAAAGACGTCTTTTGACTGGGAGGAACCTAGTATTCCAGTCATCATTGAGCCCATCACCTCGTGTGCTAATCCGATATTCTCTCGAATCACTGGAAGACCCCCTCGGACAAGACCCGTTTCAATCAGTGGGTATGATAGAATTACTGTAACAAATGGGCATGGTTCACCTAGCACGAATGCCGGAGCCGCAGTAAATCCAATGTTTCAATGTAGTTCTTCATTGCCAACTATCATTGATTCTTCGAATTTGCCTCCAGAAGAAGAGATTCAATCTGATGATGTGGAGGAAGAGGTATCACCTGCTGTTGCCGAAGCAAATGCCAAATATTCCGATTGGGGAGATCGAATAAAACCAATGAGTCAATTATTAAATGAGGTCTCCAAAATCAATGGTTCTGACACCGAAAAAACGCAGAAACACCCTGAAAAACAGCCAGAAAGTTCTGAATCTGAACTATTCTCATCGGAAGATGAGGCTCCAACGATGTCAGCTAGAAAAGAAGAAAACGAACCATTCTTCCCCTCATGTGAAGACATTCCCCGTAAATCCAGAGGCCACCGTCATCCTTGGGAGACAGAAAAACAATATCAACGACGTCTTCTAAAAGAACAACAAGAGGAAGATGCAGATGAAGCAGAGAGAGAAAAGATCCGTCAAGCAGAGGAAGAAGTGAGGAGGAAGAAGGAAGAAGAGGAACGAGAATGGGCTGAACGTCTCACTAAACACACTCCGATCATGCAGGAATTAGCGAGACGGAAACGAAGAGCTCAGTACAGATTCAAGGTGCCCTTGCCGTCATCCCAGAGACCCGGTCCGCTTCCGTCGTTGAAACGTGTCAGGTTCACCGAGAAGGAATTGGATGAGAATTTGAGAGCTGCTTTGGAGGTAAGCTTGCATAGCAGGGTAGTGCTTTTCGGGAAAGAATTTCCCGCTCAAAAAGTTCGGGAAATTTTGGAAACATTGGCGCATTTTCTCTGGGTTTTCAGGCAAATTTCCGTGAATAAAGCGTCAGAAAGCAAAAGAAACAGATTTCCTATTTTCGCCGAGAGTTCTCCGAAATTTTCCCGGTCGAGAAAAGCATCTTGAACGATCGGGAAAAATGTGAAATTTCCCGCACGACCCTGTTGCATAGCTGTATATCGACTACTTTTTTGTACTCAATTGCTATTAACCTATCAATTTTTGCAGAGTCTGAAACCAGAGCTGTATCTCAGTGACGACTCCGAATACAAAAAGTTTGTTCGAGAGAAAAAGGTCTGTAAGGCTTGCAAGGCACAAGATGTAAGGCATACGAGACAAGAGAAGGACTATGTGAAGTGGATGAGACATGTGTATGTTAATATGCCGAATAATTCTTTTGAAAATCAAATGAAATATTTTCAGCGCCGATGAAGGCCAAATATTCTTTGCAAGATCGCTGACCGATTCCTGCTCCGTGTTCCAACTTGCTTATTTAGAGTAAGTAATTGAGTTCATAGGGCAAATACTCTTTTACTATCTTTTTGATCTTTTGCTACCGTTGGATCTTGTACTATTTTTTACTACTTGGCTCATGCTATAGAAAATCCAAGGCTTAGGTCGGTTAAAAAAATACGGTGAAAATCTAAGACGGCTTTTTGAGGGTCGTGTCCATGATTTAAGAAAAGATACGTATCAAAATACAGTGTGACATTTTATAGATTTCAGATACCGGAATTCTGGAAAACCAGGAAAAATTTTGGGTAGTAAAAGAGCCAAAAGTAGTAAAAGAGTAAAAGTAGTAAAAGAGTAAAAGTAGTAAAAGAGTACAAGTAGTAAAAGAGTATTTTCCAATTCATAGCTTTCTAATAAAAACAACCTAATCCATTTTCAGCGGTTATACAACGGACGTTGATCGTGTGAAACAAACAGCATTACATCTCACTGAGTTCATCAAAATGTTTTATTTCATCAATTGGGAAGAGATGTTACTCCCTTACAACGACCTAGTTCTAAAAGAAGTTTACGAACTTTGGGATGAATTCCATCAAAGAAGACCGAGAGTCTGTCGACTTCATTATCGAGATTATCAGTTCAAATTCTTTGCTTCTTCGTGGGTTTTTTTTTCACTAATTTGACATGGTTCTACTTGAATTGGACGGTTTAATGTTGATTTTCAAGATTGAATGGAATTTTTGAACCCATCCAACTCAAATAGAAACATTAGTATCGATTTTCCCACAAATCTCATAGTCAATTCCAATTTCAGAATCGCCACTAAAATCAAGGAACACCTCTCCAGATCTGATCCAATTTCAGTACGTCGAACCATACTCTCTTATGATTGGCTCCATTTGAAACCGTGTGTAACTACACTTGATGATGATCTCACAACAATCGATGAGATGCTTGATCCGACCGTCAAACATAATCCGAATTGGAGTTTGGAAGAGAAGAAGGCGGCGAATCAATATTGGGATATGTTTGGAAATGTTCCTCTTCACATGAAAACTACGAATCGGATCATGCTTCCACCAGAGTCTGAAGATTTATTGGAGATTGTGGATGATTCGAATTATTTCACAAAGAAGATGATCAAAAATGCGATTTATAATTCGAGAAAGTACGATATCAGACTACAGTATACCACAAGAAAGAAGCAGCCAGACTTATTCTATGTTCAAGATCGTTCTCGAAAGATATTGAATCGAGAATGGCAGATGCGTCTTGATAAAATGATCAATGAAACTCGGCATGTCGATTTATCATCGAGCAGTTTTAATTTGAATCCACAGAATAAATTAATCTATGCTGCCGACCCAAAACATCCATTCCCAGTGTGTCAGTTTGATATGGGAAAGCATTTAGTGACAGTTCAACCAATGGTTTCCAAAAGATACGAGGCATTGAAGTCCCGACTTCGGAGGAAATTCCAATTCAGAAGAGGTACAAAGTGTCATGGAGTTTCAAAGCATATTGAACTTACGGTAGGGTTTTGGGATTTGTTTTTAGAAAGTGTTTTGTTTTTTTACAGACTGACAAGATTCGCAAATTGCCATCCTACAAAAAGTTCGAGCCGAAACTTCAAAAAGCGGAAGATTTCAATAAGAGTATGTTTGCAAAAAATGGGGCTCTAAATCCGGTTTCACCGGGTGTTTATGCTTTTCCCGGGACTATTTGGATCAATCCCGGAATAATATTTTTTGAGTCACGGGTATCGTTTCAGGGTCCCGAGTATTTCTATGCGTCCTATAGTTGTGAAATGCCCTCTTGCTGTTCCGACGCGGACCGGCTAAAAACCCGCTTCAAAATTAATATTGTGTGCTGGAAATGAGCTCAAATTGTAGATCTCGGCGGGTTCTACAACCTCAAAAAATTCGGGCTCGCTAAAAAATTATAGAGAGAAGTTCGGCTGACCGCTGAATCAGAACTTTCCCTAATCAGAACTGTCCCACATCTCAAAAAGGGCAGAGCTAGAAAAAAGTTTTCAACTGCAAACTTTCTCAGAATTAAATTGGAAGCAAGTTTGCAGTTGACAACTTTTTTCTAGCTCCGCCCACTTATGAGATATGGGACAGTTTTGATTTGGGACAGCCCTGGTTCAGCGTACCGCCGTTTTGAAGCGAATTATTAGCCGGCCTGCGTCGGCCTGGTGAGAAGAAATTTCGCAACTATGGGAAGCGTGGAAATATCAGGGACTCAAAAAATCTCATCCAGGATCTGACTTTCCAGTTTTTATCGCCTGGGCCGTGTATTTCCTAAGCTGGTCCGATACAAAAAAAAGCTTTTTAGAGCAAAAAATCGAGTCGGATGAAACCCGGAAAGAAAAGAGCCCCGGGAAATTCCATGAGTTCCAAATAAGAAGCAAAAACCCGGGTGTCGAATAAAAGGCAAAATATTATATTTCCCCAAAAAATACTTTTCCAGTGTTATCGAAACATTTGAAAGTGGTTGACCGAGTATATCCATACAGCATTCGTCACTTGGAGACCATCATAGAAGAAGACGATGAAACGTACCTGATGGTTCAAATGTTGGAAGCACAAAATGCCGAGGAGGGAAATGAATACATAGATCCGGAGAGTATTTTCACTATGAGACGTTTGACTCGATCAAAAGAGGATAGAATCAATCAGAACCAGTACTATGATGAAGAGTATCGACGACAGTTAATGAATACTGAGAAACTGGAGAAAGAGAAAATGAGAATAGTGAAGAAACAATGGTTGCCAGAATTCAGGAAAAAGCTTCGAATCGCGAGGAAAGCCATTGAAGTTGTAAGTTATCTGAGTTGTTTTTGATGAAAATATGCACGGGCTCGCGGGGTGTCTGATTTGAGCAAGCGCGCTCTGCTGCAATTATCCTGATTTTCGGAGGCAATTCAAAATTTCTATAATTGCAAGAGACATTCAGGGGTAGCGGTGATTATGCAATGGCATCGGTAGTTCTAGAATTGGCTGACTTCGTTCAGAGGGTCTATCAAACCCGTAGAACATCATGGCATTTTTAGTTTTTGGCTCCACCACTCTTCCAGCAAGCCACGCCCCTTTCTAGTCAAAAAGTTAAATTTTTTCTGAAAAAAGATAGAGGCTCAAATTTTTTGTCATGTTGTCCTTTGCCAATCGAAAAAGGGAAAATTTTGCGAAAAATATATTTTTTTAATCTGATTTTTTCATAAAATACCTAAAAATTGATCGGATACAATCCGATTTTTCGAAAAAAACACAAAAATCGATGAAAAATGAGTGATTTTAGCCTTCATCATATGCTATGAATATGTCGAACTAAAATTTGAATTGCCGCGCGATTTGAATGGAGCAGCCAGTGAATCTATGATATTTACAGGGAAGATTGATGGTTGAAGAAGATGTTCGAAAATGGATGAGCTATCAGTTTGAATTGTCTTTCGCCAAAAAACAGTATAGAAAGAACTCTTGGATCACTAGAAAACAATTGCTAGCAGCAACTGCTCCACACTGGCACGAAGCGATTGAAAATCTCGACTTTAAAGATCCAGCACCGCCTCCAGTATATTCTAAACCTCTACCTCCGTTAAAAAGACCAGAACCGAGTGACGGATGGAACTTCAATTCCTCATCGGATAGTGGAGACTACGATTCAGATGACACTGACAAAGAGGACAATTCATTCAATGACTATGAAACTCAACCTGATTTACTTGCAGTTGCTGGAGAATTACAGGTTGATTTGAGAGCAAAAATCGAGGAGGCCGATCAAATGGCTGATGAAGAATGGGAGTATTCAGATGATTCCAGTGTATCCACGTGGTTTGATAATGATTCTGATGATATTCTGAATAGACTCATCAATCCGGATTATGTGGAGGAGAATATGATGCTGAAGGAGAGGATGAAAGGTGCACTCGGGAAGAAACTTTGGGAAATTGAACAAGAGAGAGCGACTCCAGAACCTGTGTCAGATGATGAATTGATTGATGAGAGAGGAAAAGATGAAGAGGAAGAGGAGGAAGAGATTCAATCGAAACAGGAGGATATGGGGATGGAGGCTCTGGGAGATTCTGATGGAGAACGGAGAAATCAGATGACCCACGTTGAAGAAGATGTGTTCACGGAGAAGTATTTGAAACGAGAGGATCGTGATGAAGAAATGCAACAAGTCCGTTTATTCTTCAAACAATTCAGAATTGATCATACCTACACTTCGGAACCATATAAATGGAGTGATGAACTCCATGATGCTTTCTCTTGTATGCATCGAAATGAACTCCGGAGAGTTGGTAATCGTCTTCATCGAAAGATTAAAGATGAATACGAAAAGGAGGCTGATATGGATAATGTGATTGCTGATGTGATTCCATTAGATGAGAACGGTCTCCAATACAAGTTGATCAACTTTCTTTTGTTCCGAGAGGAAGGCGAAAGTTTCAAGGAATCTTCTGCAAAAGCTGATGAATGCAATGAGTTTCTAAGGCCTATTCAAAGATATGAGATGTTTTTCGGAAGAGAGGGAACCTATCATCTGGCTACTTTCGCTGAAGAAATTCTGGTAGGATAGATTTTCTTTTGCTATTTTTGCTCATTTACTACCTTTCGAATAGCATTAGGTGTTGGATTGTTACAGTAATGTTTCTTCCAATTTTTCTTGGTAGATACTCAGGTGCTATTTTTGCTCTTGTTCTATAGATCGATTGCTATTTTTTCCACTTTTTGATGTCTCAAATGCTATGGCTTTTCTCTCATGTGCTATGACCTGAGACAAATGTCATAGCACATGAGATATTGAAAGTGGTGAAAATAGCAATTGATCTACAGCACAAGAACCAAAATAACACTTGAGACAATAAAAGTTCCCCGATAGCACTTGATGACTCCACAGCAATTGAGAGATAGCACAAGATTTCATAGCATTTGAGTATGAGCAAGATGGTAAAATTGCACGGCAACTTGCCGATTGCTTGCTGAATGCTCAGGACAAGCGAAAGGCAAGTTGCCGTTGTGTGCGAGCAACTTGCCGTTTTTGCTGGAAAATAGCCGCTGACAAACGGCAAGCTTGCCGAAATTTCCTGAAAAGATTTGTAAAAAGTACATTTACGAAACTTTCGTTACTGCCAAGCATTCAACTGAACTTGCTCGCCAACCCTCTCTATTGTCTATAACGCTTTATCAACTAACAATGGTATTGATTCAAAAAATGTTATGAGATAATTACTAGACGGTTCCTAACCTAGAGTTTTTCGGGATTTAGTGAATGAGCAAAAATATTGAGTGAGTATTTTTCCTAATATTTAAATTCTTCATTTTTCAGCAAATGAAAGACCTCCGTGCATCATTCTACTGCCTCATGAGACACTTTGGAACGAATTGGAAACTTCCTGTGAAGCCAGTTCAAAAGTTCATCAAACTGTGGTGGTACAACTCAAGAGAAACTTTGGAGAGATTCATTTTCAACTTTGGGGTTAGTTTTTTCTTTAAAAAATTATTAAATCTCTTACTGTTTAACTTTAGGAAAAAGTCCAAACTCAAAAAGAAATAAGGAGAGCAGTACGAAAAGGATGTGCTACAGCAGATGAAATGGGTTTTAACATCCGATCCATTCGACAATGCTTCGATAAACTTGAAATCGCTAGTCTCGTGAATGATATGATTCAAGAAGTTCATGAATATGTTGAGGAAACGAATGCTCTCTGTACAGATGACTCATTGACAGAACTCGATAGACAAGCCTTCGCTGTCATGGATACTTTACATTTCATGCAGATGAAGAAAGGATTTCCACGAGATAAACATCTGGTCAAAAGAACTGATAAAACAAATCGTCTGGATATGTATGCATCTAGTGATTCAGATACGGAGAATCCATTTGAAATGATGATGCTCGATGCAGAATCAAGAAAACTCTATCTCTCTCCGTATAAACCGAGAGATCGTTGGAAGTCATCGAATTCTGAAGAGGCTGAAACATTCTCTCATCGTAAAATGACACCGGATCAGATGGAACATTACTCGAAGCTTTACGTAGAAATGAAGGCAAAAGAGGCGGAGAAACGAAGAAGACGAGATGAAGAAGCGGCAAGAGGTACACTTTTGAGATGGGAACAAGTGGAAAGAGAGCAGAGATGGCTTGTGGAGGATATGGAGAGAAAAGTACATGATTATATCATGAAACAGATTGCCATCAAAGAGATCGAAGGGCCTGGAATCGAGGATCCATGTGTTATGTATTACGGAAGAGAGGGTATCCATAAGACTGAAGTATTGGATATATGTGGACTCCCATTCAATTTGGATAACCAAATGTTTTATTTGGAATTTGAAGAGTGTCAATCAGGCAACAGTTCTATCTCCGATGCTTCTGAACTCGCTGAAGTGATTGAAAAAGGATTCGACGATATTGATGACGATGCGAAGAGTTATTCATCTGTTAAGCACGTTCTCAAACATGAACTTCACTTTGTAAGCAAGTTACTCTTGAGAATACATGTTCAACCGGGCCCTATCATGCTCATAACTGTGATTGTAGTCTATCTGGGTTACAAAAAACTAGCTAGGCTTCGGTCTTCAAAATTCGGGCCCGGACGCTAGCCTGTACCTTTTGAGTTTTTAGACTTGTAGAACTAGCCTTGATCTATATTACATTTTGATTCATTTGTGGCCCCGAAATTGCAATTTTGAAAACAAATGGCATAGGGTTGAGCATGCATTCTGTAGAGGTTAACACGGTTATTAACTAGAAAATTTACAGCAAACCGAAGTAGAACGCCGACGAGTTCCTTCGTGTGTGGTCATCTTCACTCCAGATCAGTTCTTCACAAATCAATGTGACGATAATCAAGAATATGAAAGATGGAGGAGGATAATTGAAGCGAGTGAATGTCCATTCTCATTTAACAGACTCGTTATGCGGGAAAGAATGCTTCAACGATGTAGAGATGAATTCCAAACTGCTCTCATTGAGAAATATTTTGAGCCGAATGAGAGAATCTATCAGAGGTTTATCGAGGTTTGTCATATTTTTCAAGCCGTTTTGTAGAAGTTTACTTGAAAATGTTAAAAAAGAGCAGACTCCGCCCACTTTTTCCAATTTTCAGCATACTTTTGGTCATCTTATAGTGATTCTTGAACTGAAACTCATCATTATTTCACAAACTTTCTTCAAAAAATCTCAAAATTACAGGTTTTCGAACGATGTTTCATTCTTTGTGTAGTTGACACTGAACTGGAAGCATGGGATTGTCGTGTAATCTCCGTCGATGATCATTCCGCTCCAGCATTCACCAGAATTAGTTATCTTCGGAAAAAGATGGTCGAGGATTCACAGGAACACCTAACAAAATGGCTTGAAGCTAACATAATCGATATGGATGTCTACTCCAGATGTCCTGTTATTCTTGCTTCTCATAAAGATCTGACGATTAAAGATGCCAATTTGATCTCCACGATTTTCATGGAGGAGCATATTCGAGATGAATGGTTTTTGATTCGAAGGGATGAAGGAGTAAAAGCTCTCGATACAATCATCAGAATGCCACCTCCTCCAGCTCATAAACTTCCCGCTTACAAGATCATCTTCAAACCAATTTATGACGCTTGGATTGAGACGTGGAAGTTCCGAAATGATCAAGAAGGCACTAGAACTGTGGTGATTCAAAAGTATGATGGAGTTAAAGAATACATTCATAAGGCACGGATGATTGTTAACTATGCCCATCAGTATTATCGAATGAAGAGATTCGACTCGAAGATGTCCAAGGATCCGACCGAATATCAAAGTGAGTTTGAATAATTTATGAATTGGGATGATGGACGGACGGTAGTTTTTAAAAATGAAGGTGTCTACCAGCTAAAGTTTAGACGATTTTTTTGAGTTCCGTCTAGATAGGTGGTGCAGATTACGGTAGGAGTACGGTAATTATAGTATTCCGAAAGCTCCACTAGGAAGCATTGAATGAAAAACCTTCTAGACCATTTGGTGGGAAATTGAACTTTTAGTTCTGGCGGGAATTCAAATTTTCAAAAATTTGGCGGGAAATAAAAAGTTTAGAGAATTTGGCGGCGATTCGAATTTTCAAAAAATTTGGTGAAAATCCAAAAATTTGGAAGAATTTCGGCGGGGATTTGAATAAAGAAAAATTTTAACAGGAAAGTGTAAAAAATTGGTAGAGATTTGGCAGGGTACGAGTTTTCAAGTATTTGAAAATTTCGGCGGGTGTTCAAATTTTCGAATCGCACAACTTCAGAATCTTTACTATTAACAATCACCGCTTTCTGTGTGTTTGTGCTACTGGACCGATTTTCATCAAACTTTCACATTTGGAAAGAGAATTTCCCCGCGATGATGCCCGACTTTTTAAATTTTGATTTGGAGCTCCGAGGAACTCTCTGCCTAGCTAGGGCTCACAAAAGACTCGCTGGCGGGATAAGAACGGCTAATTAACGTGAACTGTCATGGATGAAATCATTGCACTTTTAGAGATTGAATGATTATTTTAAGGTTTAGGCGTAAGACTTAACGATTAAAAATGAGTTTGAGCATATAAATTGAACCGCTAGAGCCCCTGTTTGGCGGCTCAAACCGACCGGTACTTGAACTAATTCATAAATTTTTCAGTGATCGACAGATCGGATGTTCCTAGCGCTTCTCTTTTCGATAGTCTCGACACAGCTGTCAGTAAATTCTGTAATGAAGATTCACGTAAGTTCCTCAATTTTTCAGTTTTCAAAATGAATCAGACCTTTTTCAGCGCATCTAAACGACGTTGACAAGCAGTCTGTCAAGGACACTTTGATCCAACTGGCAACTGGAAAGATTCCATACTTCACAGCCAACTATTTGGGTGGATATGACTATTCGGAGACTGTAAGTTTCTCGTGGCTACCCCAGAACACTGGTTTTGGGATCTTCTCTACCGAATGCTATTCATAAATTCTTTTAGAAAAAATACACCAAAGATATAGAAAACTAGATCTTTTGGAAATAAAAGCTGTGTTTTTTCTCTATTTTGTCCAAAAATTTCTGATACACCCCTAAAAGAAATTTGCATCGCTCGGAAAAAACCAAAGTTTTAATTCGGGGTAGCCTCAGTTTCTCCAGATTTTTGTACAGAATTTTCAATCAAACCTCCTTTTCCAGAATGAATTGAATGCGGATGACGATGAGAATGATGACGATAGACTTCCCAATATGATAAACCCTACCACCATGGATATTGCCCCATCCCTACCTGGAGAGGAAGATGTACCAGAGATGGAGGATGTTGAGGAAGAATACAAATGGTTACGTAACCTGTATAACGACTCAGACTTCAACAGAAGACGATTCATGGCAGTGCTCCTATTCGAGATTGCACAACGCGCCGTTTTCAAATATGCACCACATTTGGCGGATTTCGAAAGAGCCCGAAAGAGATTTGACTACTTGTTGACGTTACACGGAAGACAGAGACCTCTTCTTGATATGATGTTGACGAAAGTTCGGGGAACTTATTTCATGGTATTACCCTTTTTTCATTGTTTCTATCCTCATTTTCTAATTGTTTCAGCCCAAAGATACTAACGTGTTCTTGTACAAACAAAAACTGATCACTTTCGATGAATTACTTGATTCGGCAATTCATCCGAAAGTATGGAAGGATCGGAAGATTGCTCTCGAAGACTTCAGAAGACAGGCACCAAAAGATCCCTATGATCTGAAGGCCTTCATAGCATGGAATGGCGAAGATGACGATTCGGATCTCGAATCTATTGCTGATTCAGACACTTCATCGTCGTTGAGTGATTCTTCTGGTGGCTCATCGAGCAGTTCTAAGACTGCAAAACGAATTCGAAGATCTCTAAACAGAATTCGTAGAGAACTAATGATCACAAGACTTCGTTCAAAACCCTCTAATCCAGAAGAGGCATTCGCATTGGAGCGGAGAGCACTTGGACCGAAAATGTGGAAGAGAAGGCGTCAAATCAATGAGATGGTCGAGTTGATCGCAGATATGGATCGCAATAAAATTGAGGAGAAAATACCGGCGAAGAAGAAAGAACTTCTCAATTATATCAATGATTTGATTGTGGATAATGCTGAAACTGCTCATTGGTCGTGGGGAGAATTGAAAATGAGAACTAAAATTGGAAAGATTCCACCGCCTATCGCAATGAGACCCAAACATATCAGAAGAATACGCAAGGGATTGGTAAGTTGTTTTGAATGTCTATTTTAAGCAAGTGTGCTCCACTCGAATTGCGCGGCGATTCAAAATTTTCAGTTTTAACATATTCGCTCCGCCGCATAGGCTCATTTTTCATCGATTTTCGAGGTTTTTTTTCGCAAAATTAGGGTTTTTTTTTCGGAGAATTTCGAAGTTGTCCGATAAACCTAATTATAAAAAATAATTTTTCACAAAAATTGATTTTCTGTGAATTTCCAATGATTGAATTTTCTCGAAAACAAGCATTTTATGCTTTGCGTTGCGAAAAATTAGAAAATCCATAAGAAAACAAATTTTAATTATTGAAATTTCGAATTGCCTCCAAAAATCGGGGTAATTGCAGCAGAGCGCGCTTACTTTAAAAAAAGACACCTTCTCCGTGAATTTCACATAAATATGATAAATTTTTCAGACAGCATACAAAGATCCGGTCGAGTATGATCCGAAAGATCCACGAACCAACGGACGTAGATATTTCTCGTAGATATTACTAGTTTTCTGTTGTTTTTTTTTGTAAATATTATTTGTTAAGTTTTAATGTTTTTCCTTTTCAATTGCCATATCTTTTCATGTCCTGCCACGACACATTTCACTTTTTCAGGGTAATTTTTCAAACTGTGATTTCGCTTTTCTCAAGTCGCCTTTTATTTTTTCTATTTATTGCTCAAAATTATAAAGTTTTCTTAATTTGAAATTATACTTGTTTCTTCCAAATATCTGGTTTTGAACCCATTTCCTGAATACCTTAATTTCCTTTTTTCCATCTGGTACGACACTCCGAAATTCCGGCCGACGCGCGATGTCTATCGTAAATCGACATGATTTATTTTCTTATTTTTTCTTGTAAATCCGCCATTTTAGGCAGAAAGCACGTGTTTTCCAATAAGATTTCTCATTTTTCGAACAAAAAATCATAGAAAACGATAAGTTAACCTCATAAGTTTCAGAAACTATGCTACCCGGGTCAGCGAGAATATTACTGTACAGATGCTGCATTCAAAGCCGGTTTTATTCGAAAATCAGTTTACCCACCAGAAAAATAGCAATTGGATTAGGAATCGGAACCGCCACAATTTGTAGGCTACGAACACTGAAATGTGACGCAGAGCATCATGATCCATGGCTTTTGGTCCCTCAAAAAGTTGGTTTTTAGTTTATTATTTTTCAAAAATAAGTTTTTAGTTTTCAGAAAATCATCGAGGAGAAATCGACAGCAATGGGGATTATCAATTTGCCAGTTACATTAGTTGCAGTCACATACACAACGATTCGGAAGATATTGAGGTATTTTTGAAGGAAGAAGCTTCGGGAACTTATTCTGCAGTTCTGCGTGGTGTTTGCTAATTACAGCTGCATCGTAAATTTTCATCATTTTTCGATAGTTTTCGGCTTAAAAAACCCGATTTTTCAAATGTATTTTTATGTTAGCGGTGTTTGTGGACTACGACACGCTGACGCAAAAATACAGGAAAAGTCCCATAACTTACTGATTTTTTTCCAGATGCATTGGATTATTTATCCGTTTCTCACCTCTTCTCATCACATATCCTCTCACAAAAATCGAAGCATTCGAGAATATTTGGTGGAGAATTCTACTTTGGAGTGTTCAAAATTCCGGTCCCACATTCATCAAATTGGGTCAATGGGCCAGTACGAGAAGGGATATTTTCAGTAAAAAGTTTTGTGATCGAGTGAGTTTTCAATGTATCAATTAACCAATCAAATGGTTATTTCAGTTATCCGTTCTACACATCCAAACGAAAAACAAAAGATTCTTCCGTGATAAAAAGAAGATTCTCAATCAGGTCTTCGGAAAAGAATTCATGAAAATGCACGGAGATCGTGTATTCATTAACATCGAACCGTATTCCATTGGTTCTGGATGCATTGCACAAGTCTATCGTGGTGTCATTGATGTCGGAGAGTTCGAAAAAGCAACCGGAAAACAGATTCCAGAATTTGAAGGAAGAGCAACACAGAAGATTGCGATTAAAGTGGCAGAAAAGGATGTGGATAAACAAATCGAATTGGATCTTTCAATTCTTCGAAGCGGTGCATGGATAATGCAACAAATCGTTCCATCTCTATGGTATTTGGATCCAACTGGAGCTCTGGAACAATTCGAAATGGTTCTTCGAAGACAAGTGGATTTGAGTAATGAAGCGAAAGCTCTCAAAAAGTTTTCTGATAATTTTAAGCCGAAAGAAACTGGAATTCGATTTCCGATTGTCCTCGGATACACTGAAAAAGCGATTGTTGAAACGTATGAAGAGGGAATTTATATCAATAAATTAGTAGCAGAAGAAGGACAACCAGAGGTACAGTAATCCATTAACCTGTCTGCGTCTCCTCAAATTCAATTCAGTTACAGTTGACAGCTCGACAGTCACAAGCAGTTCGGAGGAGAATCGCTTTGCTCGGAGCACGAGCTCTATTAAAAATGATCTTTGTTGACAACTTTGTACATGGAGATTTGCATCCGGGAAATATTTTGATTCGATTCAATGATAGTGAGAATAATTTGAGAGGAGTTCATAAAGCACCGAAGCCTGAGAATATTCTGAAGAGAGGGGTTAGTGTTTTTGTGATGTCCAACTAAGGCGGGAGTTCTGCAAACGCACTCTACTGACAATTAAAAATTCGTGCGCCTAAATTCGAATTTTTTGTTCTTTTAGGTTGTTTTCAGTGAAGCTATAGAGATAACTCGATAGTTGTTGACAAAGAATTTTAAAAACGTCCAAAATTGTTCAAATTTAGGCGTTGAAATGACAATTGTTGTACATGTTGAAAAGGGTAGAACTCATCGAAATCTACATAATCCAGCTAAATATACTCAAAACTATTTTTCAGTTCGACTGGTTCCGTTCCCTCGTGAATTGGCGATCCACTCCGAAGATCCGGTTCACAGACTCTCCTGATCTCGAAGACGAACCGACACTTGTCCTCCTTGATACCGGAATCGCAATCTCAGAGACACCGAAAAACCTTCACAATTTGAAGTCTCTATTCCGAAGTGTAGTCGAGAAACGAGGATATGAAGTTGGACGACTTCTCCTCACACAGTCACCATTCCAACAGTGCAAGGATCCAGAACGATTTTGTAGACAAGTGGAGAAACTGGTGTTGAAAGCGAGAAGTGAGAAGAGCTTGAGAACGGTAATATATCAGTTTTGGAGAATAGGAAAACTCAAAGGGTAGATACTCAACTACTATGAAATCTACCACTATATCTCAACTTCCATGGGGGTGATCAACTGCTATCTTATTCTATATTCAGCTCTTCTTCAAAATTGAATTACGGTGTCACTTTTTCTTCATAAAAAACCGCATCAGCTCCGGTGGTTTTCAATCCCCATTTCAAAAAACTATGAATTTTTTCACCATTAAGTTCCAACCAAAAATATCTATAAATTCCAGCTCAACATCTCGGCTCTTCTCTCTGAAATGTTCACAATTGTCGCCGAGCACAAAGTGGAACTCGACTCGGCATTCACCACTGTCATTCTCTCTGTGATGGTTCTCGAAGGATTTGGACGCTCTCTTGACCCTGATCTCGACCTGTTTCAATGTGCGAGACCATATCTTTTGAACGTGTTTGTATAGATTTCATAATAGTTTTTTAGTTGTTTTGATGAGCTTTAATTCCAGGTTTTAGTTGTTAGATTTATGGTTGTTCTGCATTTCTTTTGAAAATAAATATTAATTTTTTTTTCTAAGTTTTGATTAATTTTTTGATGATTACTGGTTTTATTATATCCAGAAAAATCCTTACCTCGTTTTCAGTTTTTCTTTTTTTTTTGTTTCAATTATTCAAATTTCTATAGATGCGTGCTGTGTGGTTGCATGATTTGTTGTGTAGTGTTGGTATGTCCGGATGTCTCTATTCAATGAATTCTGAATTATTGATTTTTCTAGATGAGTGCCTATCAAGTCCCGCCCCTTCGTCCTGAAGGAGGTCCCCGTGGAAAGGAACCAATGGGATGGTTGGAGGAGTATCTAGAAGGAAAAGATGAAATTCTTCTCTATATCACAGCTGCTCTTGGAGTCCTGATGCCTGGATTCGTGTATCTTTTGTATCATAAATGCCACGCTTACTATGAAAGATATGCGAAGAAAAAAGAAGAGGAACGACTAGCTGAA
The DNA here is from genome assembly GCA_000143925.2 of Caenorhabditis brenneri. Classification (NCBI taxonomy): domain Eukaryota; kingdom Metazoa; phylum Nematoda; class Chromadorea; order Rhabditida; family Rhabditidae; genus Caenorhabditis; species Caenorhabditis brenneri. Next base: position 765,793 of record GL379805.1, read on the forward strand.
GAGTTGGCAGAATCAGAAGCAGTAGTGATTGTTCTAGGGAAGGAAGATGGAATAGCAGCTCCATGGGCAAAAGTTATTCATGATAAACTTTGTGATGAAATGGTCAGGAAACCATTGATCTGGTGGTCGGATTCTCTAAATGTCAAGGAGCTTATGGATTTCAAAGGATTCTGTGTTTTTATTACGGAAACTACTGCTGGAGGACAACCGACTCCGTCTGCTGAATGGTTTTTGGAATGGTTGGAGGATTTGGCGGCCGATTCAAAACTTCGAAAGAAAGCCAATTTCGATAAAATTCGATTTTCAATTGTTGGATTCGGAAGCAGTGATGATGGACCAGCTGGATTCAATAAAGTCGCCAGAACTCTTCTGAAACGTCTGAAGATTGTTGGATCCAAGCAGATAACTGAAGTGGAGCTATTCAACACCACGGAGACTGGTATACTAATTTTGACGGATTCTAAATTTTTTCATTATTTTTTTTACAGATAAACAAACGATGGAAAGATTCATCGAGTTCTCATTCGAACTTCTCATCCAAATGGACAAACATCTTCCTGGAATGGGCGGTGATAGTGATGAGTCGGAAGCTGGTGGAGCTTCTAGTTCGGATAGTGGATCGGATGATGAGGATGATAAACACAAAAAGTCACAATAAACTTCGTTTAAATTTTGTATATTTTTTTAGTAGCTTTAATTTTATATGTTCCCTTTACAAAAGTTAATTTTAATTTCAATTTTTACTCTGCAATAGAACCATTCCAAAAACCGTTTTCCTTGAATTCACAAACATGTATTTGCTTTTAAAACGAATAAACTATTTATGGAAAATCGCGAACTGTATAGTTTCGAAATTTCAGAAAATAATTAGAGTTTCTTGTTCTCAACGATATTCAGATGTTTCAGCGGTTTACTTCAGACGAATTCAATTTTCTGTGTGAATTATAGCTTTGCTTGAGAGAAAAATGCAATATAAATAATTTCCTCATAAAAAATGTTTTCCTCATCGAAAATGAATAAGTAATCGTACTGTTCCACACGTATATTTCCCTAAATCAACACAAGATCTTGTTTTGCATATGACGTCTTCCGAAAACATCCGAGAAAAAACAGAATTTGTGGGAAAATGTAAGCGCGCCCCACTGCACGCTTCCAGCACGAGCCGACACATCCATCGGCTCTCGTTCCTCCTCCAGCTTCATCAAGAAGAATCAACATGAACTTTGCACCTGGTGTGCACTATGTCAAGCTGAGAAAAATCAATAAATTCCGCCTCTCTTGTTTTTCTGAACTCAATTGATTCTTATCTCTCTCGTCCTTTTTCCGTTTCACTGCTGCTGTCGGCGGCGGCTGATCGTTAATTGTCCTGCTTTCTTCTTCGAGAATTTATTTCGTTTCTTTTTTATTTGGGAAAATTATTTCATTTTCAGCTTTAACAATGGAGGAAGACGATGTGGAATCGGCGATTCCCGCCGAATCACAAAAACTTTTACAGAAAAGTAAAAGAACATCGTTCGATGAGGTATAGCGTGAACTTCCAGAAAAAAAAAAGAAGTAAAACGATTTTTCATTGCAGAGAGATATGGTGATGGTGCTTGACGATGATGAATTGATAATGGAGAATCGAAACAGCAACGATCTACAGAGCCCATTGCGGAGTGTCACTGTATGTTTTATTGAAATTTGCATAAATCGATTTGGTTCTCTTTTTTCTTTATTCATATTCTTTCACAATGATTCCTATCAACTCAATTTCTGAATTCGGGGTGATAAGAAATAAGAAAAAATATATATAAAATGGTTGTTTTTTTCAGGATGTGCTCCGAGAAGCAGAAAACATTATAACCGACGGACCGCTTCAACAGGCGACTACACTAGAGAATCAAAATGTGATCGTTGATCAAGTAGATGTTGAATTGTAAGTTTCTTTTTTTATAATCAACAAATTATTTATTTCTTCTCTATTAACAGCCCAAACACTCAACCAGCTGACGGACAACGGTTTGAGATTATCGTTCGTCACAGCAAGGTTGTCGAACAGCCGGCGAATCAACAGAGAGACGAATCTATGTACGCAACACGGCAAAATAGACTTGCCACGGTGCTCGAAGGTTCGTTTTCTCTTCTCTTTTAATTAATCAAATTGATTTGAAATGACATAAATGCACTCGTCCGGTTATTTATTGTTTTTTGATGTGAAGAAGTTCCCTTTCATTCATTCCTTCTTTTTAAATGACAATATTTCCAGGCATTGAAACTTTCGACGGTGGTGATGGTCCGTCTACATCGGCCGCCTCTTCAAGTGTTCAACCAACATTCAAGAAAGGTCATCGTCGAGCATGGAGTATGCCGAATGCGAAAGGAGAAAAAATGACGGTTGCGGTGATTCATGACAATCACGAAGAAGGTGGAAATCAGCATCGCCGGCGGATTGTGAAGTATAAATTGCATCCACAAAGAAGAGGAGAAGACGGTGTTTCACCTCAAAAACACTTGAGATTCGTTACTGCTGGTCATGACGAAATTCATTTGGATCATTCGGATGACGATGATGAATTGGAAGTGGAAATTAATGAAGAGGAAGTAATTATTCCAAGTGAAACTGGTGAAGGACCAAGAGCAGTTATCAAAAGGGTATGGTTTTTTGGATTATGAAACAAAAACATTAAAATAATTAATTTTCAGTTTTGGGAAGCCAGATGGAAAGCGACAAATTTTGAAACCCTTCCCGAATGGCTTCAGGATAACGAATACCTTCGTACCGGACATCGTCCTCCACTCCCTTCTTTCAGTAGCTGTTTCAAGAGTATCTTTGCTCTTCACACAGAAACTGGAAACATTTGGACACATATGTATGGATGTGTTGCCTTTTTTGGCATCGGATTATGGTTCCTGACTCGTCCACACGATCAAATGCAATGGCTTGAAAAGTTGATATACTCTGCGTTCTTCCTCGGTGCTGTAATATGTCTCGGAATGTCATTCCTCTTCCATACTGTCGCTTGTCACTCGATTGAGATGAGTAAACTGTTTAGTAAACTCGATTATACTGGAATCTCACTGCTTATTGTCGGATCTTTTGTTCCATGGATCTATTTTGCGTTCTATTGTCGACCACAGCCAATGATCATCTACAATGCCATGATTATCATTTTGGGAATCGCTGCAATGGTTGTCTCGTTGTGGGACAAGTTCGCCGAACCCAAATTCCGTCCCGTCCGAGCCGCAGTCTTCATAGCGATGGGTCTATCGGCTGTGGTACCTGCATTCCATCTTCTCATAGTCGATGGTGTAGATTATATGATTGAAGAATCACAAGTTCATTTGATGATTCTGATGGGTGCAATGTATATAGGTGGTGCTACTCTCTACGCGACACGTGTCCCCGAAAGATGTTTCCCAGGGAAATGTGATATCTGGGTTAGTTTATCGATTTTTTGATTTCATAAAACTTTATTTTGCAGTTCCAATCCCATCAACTGTTCCATACATTCGTCGTTCTTGCCGCATTTGTACATTATCACGCGATTTCTCAAATGGGAATGCACAAACTAATGAAAGGATCGTGCCCCGAGCAATTGAAAATTCGCTACGGCAACGAACTGAATCCGTCGTTCCTTGGAACTCTACTCGGGCTCGATGAGCCATTGAATGTAAGAGATTGGACACCTGCAGATATTGGACTTTGAGAAAACAATCTCTGAATGTATAACTGCGTATATTGCTTCTATTTACACACATTACTCTCGTTTTTCATGTTCATTCCTGATATTGGATTCCTTTTCCTGGTATTACCCGTCTCAAACATTCTCATTTCTTTTCCTATTGTGATACATTTTCTTCCCTCCTTTCCTCACTCTCGCTCCCGATTCCATATTCGTGTCTTCTTCTTCGTTCCGCTCCTTCTTTTTTTTCCTTATGTGTTTTCTGTTCGTGCCCCTTCTTCTCCTCTACCAAACAGCCATTTCTTGTTTGTTCCAGCTTCAAAATTTACTTTACATGAAAGGTCTTCTGTGTGCACTGAATTTCTCATTTTCGAGCTTTTTTTTGTATTCAATTTTATTTTATTTTATGTCGAATCAAACCTCTCTTCTCCCTATTTTCGAATACTTGTACTTGTGAGTAACTTTAGTCTATTAGATATGATCTTTGTTAATAAAAACTTTAGTTTTTAATTATTGCAGATTCAAAACGCTGGTACTCCAACCATTCAGTTATTGCCACTCTCACGTGTGAATTATTAACCAGCATCACATTTAGGTCAGCATATTAATCTCTGAATTGTTTGTTTTTATATTTCAATTTTCCTCAATAGTCGCCGCTAGCAGCAGCAGCAGCACAGCAAAAAAAGTTTATGCCGTTGACGAAAATTTGTGTCACGCGCACACCTCATCCCGTTCCCTCACTCTCTCTCTCCCTTATTGTGTCTGCACCCTCCGCGCCCAGTTTGTTCTCTCTCATTTCACTGGTTGCTCATTTCTTTTTTTTTCGGCTTGCGGTCATCTCTTCTTCTTGTGTCGCGCCTCGTTTTTTTCTTCTTGTTTTTGCTAGTCTGATAAAAACAAAAATTCGATTTATTGGCTCCAACTTGCCTCCCCCTTAGTCTTCCTTGTCGTCTTTGTCGAGTCGGAAAATATTTTTTCAATAATATTTCCTTCCGAATATAATAAGGAGGCCTTAGCATATTTTTGTTTTCTAAACGAAAGCAGGAAGAGTGTATTCGTGAGAGCCGACAAATCCGTTTTCTCCCAGGGTGTGGACTTTTCAATCCGATCTTTGTATTCTTACAAGACGGACAGTCTTATATTTCTTTCTAGAAATTGATACTTATCAAAATTTTTTTTTGAAGAAAACATCAGAAAGAACGCTCTATGCAGCAATTATTTTAATTGTTTCAACTTTGGGTGTTGAGAACATTCTTTCAAACGAATCGTTTAATTTTTGCCAATAATCGTCCAGTTGGCCGTTCTTTTTGAGGAGGTAGCTGTCGTCAGTAAAACTCTATTTCCAGAGTGTACGTATATAGAAAACATATTCAACAGCTGAATCACATGTTTTGTTTTTCTCAACCATCGAAATGAAACCTTTTGTGTTTTGCCGAAACAACTATTCGATTTGTCTCGCTGTTGTGTGTGTATGTCGTTGTTCATGAACACATCATCGAATTAATCATATATAACTTCTGTACGCCTCCGGTCTTTTGTCCGCTGCGCCTATATACAGTTGTAGTCGAGAAAATTGCATTTTTACTCTCCTACCATTAAAGAGAATCCGGAATATTCTTCTTGATGTTTTGAACTTTGGTAGGCTATAATGATGGTGGTGATGGCATGAACAGACATTCGACGCACCTTGTTTATTTCCTTCGTTTTGAAAAAAAGATAACATTGAAAAATTCAGTAAGTTTTCCTTTTTCAACGAAAACACCGACTTCTTCCTCCTCCTCCTTCTTCTTATTTTATCGCATCTTCATCATCCTCTTCAAGTGAGCACACCGTCATGCCCACTTTAGAAAAGCTTTGATCTGGAGAATCATAGATCAGGAAGAGGATTCTGGAGGAAATGACTTCAAACTATTCTTGCTTCGTCTCGATTGAGGAAAGAAGCGACACAGCAAACAAGTCCTGTTTCCGAGGCGAAACGTTATACAGTTTTCTGTCTGTCAACACAGAGAAACTGGGGGAAGTGTTGGAGGACTGTGATGTCACTTTTGCCATCATCCAGACTCCCTAAACTAACTGACCCATCCGTTTTGGATGCCATTGGCCTCTATCTCTCGTTGTGAAGCCGTTGCTTGTCGAGAGCTCACTATCAATTTCACTTTGCATCACGCGACGACTTCTTTCTCTCCCTCCTCTTCCCATTTTCTGTTCGGGACTTTGAAGAATTCTTCTGCATTTTCTTTGCTTTTTCGCTTGAACGCGTGTGTCTGCGTACTGAGCCGCTTGAAGAAAGCACAAGTGGCTGCTGCTGCTGAAAAAGTAGAAGGCGCGCGCGTAGACATCAAGAGGCGCCAATTGCATTATTGCTCTTCTTCTTCTTCTTTGCTAGTCGTCCTCCGCAACGACAACGACGAATAAGAAGTGGCCACCCACTACGTCGTTTCTTCGTCCCACGGTCTTTTTATCCTCGTTACTCTCATATATGTTGAGTTGTCATTACTTCCTGTAAACAAATCGGTAGTTTGACTGACTTTTTCTCCATATAGTATGTCCCTGTTGCTCAAATACTTTTTTTCATACTTGTGAAATCGCGGGCCGGCCCGCGGGCCGGGCCGGGCCGGGCCGGGCCGGATTTTCCCCGGCCCGGCCCGCTCGGCCCGCACCGGGAAAAATTTTCGAAAATTTACCCCAAAATTATGAAAAAAACACAAAAATTTCAAAATTTTTTCAATTTTTGGCTGATTCGTGATTCAAACACTCAAACTACTCCCAACATGCAAAATATGTAAAATTTACAGAAAATAGGCAAAAATCAGCTGATTTTTCGATTTTGAAAATTCAAATTCAAACTTCGCGGTAACTGGCGGGCCGAGCGGGCCGAACGGGCCCGGCCCATCACAACTATGCTTTTTTTGCAACAAAATCTCGGCTCGTAAATTGTCGCAAAAAGAGAAAAAGGAAAAGTAGAATACGTTGAGTGCGTGGAGAAGAATACTCATTAATCATGGAGGATCTACTAGTAGCTCTCTCTTTTTTGCTTTGGCTATGCACAACAATCAGTCTTCTTTGCCCGAAAGAAACGTCTTTGTTCAGAAGAAAAGACGATTCTTCTTCTTCTTTTCTACGTCCTTTGCTCTCTTTTTCTAATTAATTCCCACTTCTTTTTTCTAGGTTGCACAACTCTTTTTTTTTCTCAATTCATTCTTATTCGACACAAAAAACTACTCGATAACGTCATTCATTCATTCCCTCGACGAAACAGTTCATTTTCAGTAAAATGTCCTCTCCTTCCGCATCTGCAGACGACGTCAAATTGACAGCTGATGGAAAGATTTGTCTCGATGATCCGGCCGAGTTTCTGAAGAGAAAGCCAAAGAAGAGTATTCTGAAGATGAAACAAGACTCATCGCTTGAGGGCAAAGACGGTCGTGCGCACTTTGACGAGATGAATATCCTTGCCACGTATCATCCGGCTGACAAAGAGTACGGTAACATGAAGGTACGCACATTTAGAGGAGAACTACTCATCTTGAACTCTCATTTGTAGATTGACGAACCAAAAACACCATATCATCATTCGGATGGGGAGAGTGAAGGAGATGAGGGAGTCCTTGGAGTTCCATCCACTCGAGCCAGAAGAGTGTCCCTTGGAAATGCTGTCGATCCGGAAAAAGTCGCCGAGGGACTTGCCCACCCAGAGGTCTTTTATCGTTTTCTTTACGTCTAACTCTTTTCATTTTTGCAGTCAGGAAAATCGCTTTCATCAGCTGAAGATTCAGAGGACGAGAGTGAGCTTACTGAAGAACAGAGAGGTATTTTTTTTTTGAATTTTTGTTCTTCCGATTTCGCATTGGGGTGTTTGGGCAATATGGGGGTGATCAATGGCTATGTTGTTACTGCTAGTGTCTCAACTACTATATTTGTCTCTTCTGCTATGATTCAACTGCTATAGCCATAGAAATTAATCGATAGAGCTAAATATAGCATTTGAGACACTAGCAGTTACAACATAGCAGTTGAGTATCTACCGATTGTTTGCGAACCTCGCAAAAGTACATAATTAGTCCCCGTAGCTTTTCAACTTCACTACCTATGAACAAGAATAAGTTTGAGACTACAATTGGGCATCGACAAAAATAAAATAGCATCATTGTTTTCTCAAAATTAATTGAATAAACATTGTAAGCAATTACTCATTGAATAATCAAATTATTCAGCACATCGCCGAGACTTTGAGAAGAAGCGTCGTGCCCATTACAACGAGGGAGCTGCTCTGAAAATGCACGTCGATTTGGATGTTGAAGAGGAGGAAGTGGATGACGGGAAAATGGAGCACTAGACAAACTAAAACCGGCTATAAATATCATAGAACCTACAATTTGGGTGTTCGTTTCATTCTTAATTAATCTCCTCCTGGAATCGCCTCATTAACTATTATTTTATGTGGAAACTTTTCCTCTCTTTTCATCGCTCCAAAATTGTTTCATTTTCAACCCAAAGAGAATCTGCAAAAAGTTTGTATAATACAACAAAAAACACGTACCGACTCTATATTTATTTTCTCGCCCCACCACTTTCCCTTCCTTCTATTTTCATATTTTTTTTGGTTTCTTCAAGATGAATCTCTCGAGTTCTTGTTTACTTTTTTCCAATGCAATTTAGTTGAAAACGGCAGATTAGTGAAATCATACCGTTTGCGAAAAGCACGTATCTTGTCGGGTAGGTCGTGGAAAGGCAAAATACATTTCAAAGGAATTTGCTGTAGCATTTTCACTTTTGAAAACGATGCTAACCGATTTTTTTAATCAAGAAAAGTCGGAGAATATTTTATGGATTTTTGAATACTCCGAAATGTTTTTTGCTCAGCAAAATTGCTCCTATTGTTAGGACGGTAGAACTCAAGTGCTATGGGCTGATCAAGTGCTATCGGGAAGGTTCTATTTCGGTTCTTTTACTATAGATCAAGTGCTATTTCCGCCAATTTCGATTTCTCAAATGTTGTGGGTTTTGTCTCAAATGCTATGACCTTTGTCTCATAAAACAAAAGTCAAAAATGGCAAAAATAACACTTGATTTATAGCACAAAAGCCAAAACAGCAGTTGAGACAATAAAGCCTCTTGGATAGAATTCTATCACCCCAAGAAACCTGAGTATTCGCCTATTGAGATCTTTGCATACCGCCTTCAAAGAAAACGAAGCCGTTTGCAAAAAGAGCTGTGATCATTTGCTCTGCACGCCGCCTCAAAAAACTTGAAGGGTCTGAAAAAGCAATCAATCAAAAATAATTGATAAGAAACACTTTTTTTCTGATTCATGGTGCTTGTAATTTTCAGTAGTAACGATGGAGTGGAATCTTATCATCAACGTCTCAAAGATGCCAATTTCTGATAGACTGGAGGGAGCACAGTCAGTTGAAACTGATGTTTTTTGTTTTTTAAAGGTAGGTATGGAATGAGAATGCAATTGTCATCAACACTACACCACATAGTAAAACGATTGGTACACTATAGTCTACGTTTATTATCTTTCTCCTTTTCTTCTTCTTCTTCTATTTCAGTATTTACACACTTTTTTGTTCCAATGTATCACGCTTTTATGATCTTGTGTTTTCTCGTTTTTTGTTGCAGACTGCATAAGTTTATTCACCCGAAAAAAAGGGTGTCTAGACATTCATCAGTTCCAATTTTAAAACATAATTGATAAGAGAAGTTTGATGATGTTTGAGATTGTAAAAGATACCGGACGGCATATTAATTAATAGGCGGTACTTGATTGACAGGGTGCAATGTGTACTTAACCACAAAGCTGTTTCTTGAATTTTCACGCCTTTTCTGAAATTCAGAGAACGTGAAGAACCACGTGTTCATCCGTGTATTTTGATTTGAACTTTGTAAAAAAAAATCAGAAGAATTTTCAGTCTTCGTTTGAAAAAACTGAAACAAGCGTCTAATGGCTCTGAAAAGTAAACTATCTCAATTTATCGTTTGAATATGAATGTTTCAGCCATCGCATCCAGGATGTCGCTGACTGGACAGATAGCTGTTGTCACTGGAGCCTCTCGTGGAATTGGTAGGTGTCTAGAAAACAAAAAGCTAAAGTTGCGCTTTTGTTGAGTTGGAACCTACAATACTCATACAGTCAACTTCAAGGGCAGCCCTAGAATAATAAGTGACCCAGATAACATCAAAATATGCTTATCAACCCTAGAGCTACATAGCCTACTTTTCGGTAGTTGACTTTTTCTTATAATCATCTTCTACTTAACTAGGGGCTGGCCTGACATGCCTTTGGGGTTTCAATAAGATATGGTATTTTTGAAGATCTCCTTATTCGCCCTTCTTTTTTATTTTTTTTTTTTTTTGAATATAAGACCAATACCAGTTGAAAGCCGATCCAGGACTAACAGTCGGTTCTTTGTAACCTAGATATAGATATATTGACACCGACGGTATGCAAAAGTTGTCAGCTACAACGAGGTAGCCATTTTTAGAATTAAATTCTGAGCTCTCATTTTTCTAGAGCGTTCCCTCAGATTAGTCCGAGATCAACTAGAAAGAGCGCATTGCTTTTGACAAATAATGTAACACACACATGAACAAAAGCGCTACCAGCTATGCTACTTGCCGACCATGCTTGTCTTTAAGCGCCAGGAGCTTCAGAGTTCCACCTTCTTCAAAATATACTCTTTTCCAGGACGTGGAATCGCTCTTCAACTCGGAGAGGCTGGAGCCACTGTCTACATTACTGGACGCAAACCCGAAGAGAGTTTCAACGGGAAAATAGGATTGACTGGTCTAGAACAAACAGCTGAAGAGATCACAAAGAGAGGTGGAAAGGGGATCGCAAAATTTGTAGATCACACGGTCTCCCAGGATGGAAATAAGAACGCGATGAGTTGGAATCGCTAAAACGTCAAAAAATAATATTCATTTTTCGCGTGTTCAATTGTTGATTGAAAATGAGGTTGAAATGATTTCACGATACTTTAGGCCAAAAAAGTGATAGGCCCGTTTTGTAGGGTTACTGTTTGGCTTTATTTTGAGTGGTCATTCGAGTGATTTCGTGCGATTCTAACCGAGTTATCACAAAAAAAGCTTGAAAATCGGAAAACATAGGATACGAAAACGATGATAACTCGGTCAGATTAGCACGAAATAGGTCAAGAAACCACTCAAAATGTAGCCAGAAAGAAATACTATAGAACGCGTTTGCCACTTATTTGAGTTAATTATCAGTGATCTGAAAAATTGAGATCATAGGAAAAAATGGAGATTTTCAGTTGATATTTTCGAACAATGATAACTCAGCTCATAAAAAACGTAAAAAGACGGAAAAAAGCAGAAATTGGTCCTGTAGGGGCTGTAAACATTTTGCGTTTGGCAGATTTTTTAATTTCAGCTTCCAGGAGGCGTGAAATCAATTCAACCTCATTTTCAGTTCAAAAATTGAACACGTTGAAAATTTAGAATTTTTTTGACATTCCAACTCATTGCGTTCTTATTTCCATTCTGGGAGACCGTGGATCATCAGAATATGGATGAAGTGAAGAATTTCTTTGAAGTCATTGAAAAAGATCATAATGGACAACTGGATATTCTTGTCAATAATGCTTATCAAGGGGTTACGGTAAGTGGGATCATTCAGATGAACCTGGATCAGTTTCTGATTATAGGCGATATCTGAAAATATGGGAAAACCATTCTACGAGACTGATCCATATGTTTGGGATACAATCAACAACGTCGGACTCCGTAACCACTACTTTTGCTCAGTTTACGCTGCTCGATTGATGGCTGCTCGTAACAAGGGACTCATTGTAAATGTCAGTTCTGGAGGAGGTCTTCGTTATCTGTTCAACGTGGCATATGGAGTTGGGAAACAGGCACTTGACAGACTATCTGCAGACACGGCAGTTGAATTAGCGAAGAAGAACGTCTGTGTTGTGTCGATATGGCCTGGTGCTGTTCGAACAGAACTCATCGATGTCTACTTTATGGATAAGAATGGAAAACCAAAGGCTAACGTCAAAAATGCCAACTTGTTTGCTAATGGAGAAACTGTAGAGTATCCAGGAAGAGCTGTGGTTGCTCTGGCTACGGATCCACGAAGAATGGATAAGACTGGAAGAATTCTGATCACTGAGGATCTTGGAAGAGAATATGGATTCGTGGATATTGATGGTAATTGACTACGAAAACTTGCAACTACTATATGAAATTTTCAGGATTAAAACCTCCAAACTTCCGCTCCCTTAGCTTCGTACTTCAGGCGATGGGATGGAATAACACTGCGAATTTCGTTCCGGGATGGGTCAAGCTTCCTGGATGGCTGATGTGGGCTGGAAGCAGTCGATTGTAAATAACTTATTCTTAGAATTACTGTACTTGTTTTTGAAACATTCCAAAGATTTATCTCGATGATTTCGATGAAAATAAAATAATTTTTTTTGATAAAAATTTTAATTTTTATTGATGATTAATTAAGTGTTTTAAAGTCATTGTATTTGGGAATCTTTGTGTTATTCATTTCTCCTTCCTCCGATTTTTGAGTTCCTTACTGTTTTTTCTTCAGTCTTCTCCTTCCTAAAACAACTGTTGATTATTTTATAAGTTTCGTTCAAATTGAGAAATCTTCATTATAAATTAATATTTGTTGATTTGAGAACATTTCGGTTAACATTCAATACAAAAAAAAACAAAACTCATGCATTATTCAAAGACAGTGATAGAAAACACTGTCTTGGCTCTTTCTCTCTCCAAACGCAATAGTTCTCTATCTTCATTTTCATCTCCAATGCTTCCAAGATTTGGAAAACGTCGATTCTCGTATGCTCGAATCAGTTCTTCCGATACGCTTGAGTTTTCTTCTTTCTTTCTGTAGACGTGCGTTTGAATTTGAGCGAATTTTAATGTATCTTTACGGAATGGTTGAACACATATTCCCCCGGAAATCCAGAATGATTCCTTTCCGTTGCTGTAAGTTATGTATTGATATTCCATTCAATATAAGTGAATAAGACTTACTCATATCTCCTTTTCACTGTCTGTGGATCTTCAAATTTAACTGATAGACCGCATAGCACAACAGACAGATCAATTAGATCTGATACTTCGATCTCAGCGTGTCTTATTCTACAATTCTTGTTTCCCCAAGCCCAATCCGTCAGAAATTGGTTCAAATCCTTGTTCCTCCACGAAGATTTGAAAACCTTACAATCAACAAAATTGAATCTTTTCAACATATCAATGAATGTGTAAGATGTCCGATAGAGAAATGAAATGACGATACTGTTTGTGGTGCAGACGTTCGAGCTCGAAAAAATGCTCGCATGCGTTCTGGTCTCGGTATGAACTTCAATGAACAAAGAGTCAACTGGCTTAGTGATATTTTCAAAGAAGAAGAGTAAATCATATTCGGTCATTAAAGTGAATTTGCACGAGGGAAGTATTTTCTGTTCCGATTGATTGATCCAAGTTATGATTTGAATCGAATCATAACACTGAAAAGGATTTTTCTGTAGAGAAACTCTCCCCAGTTCAGCATTGAAAACGTATAAAAGTTGTTCTAGAACTTCTAGTAACTTTGTGAGCAAATCATCACAATGAAATCGGAATTTTCTATGAATCTGACGATCCACGAGATAGTAGTCTTCATCCTTCGGTTGTTTCTCATTGGGATAGAAGAACCACATACCCACATGATCTGTTGGAAACGTTATGCTTACACAGTAATCGGGGTATGATGTTAAAGCTATTTCTGATGGTTTTATGCTCACCGATCGAGCGATTAACTTGGTTTTTCGAGAAACAAGTGAGAATTTATACCTAAAAAAAATACATATAAATGAGTCGATTCCAAAGAAAACACTTACAGCTCATAGGGATTCCAAAAACCCGTCGAATGTGCAAAAGCAAGATAGGGTAATTTTAATATAGGGAAAGTTTGTGCGGGCATTAGAATGAATGGAATGAAGGGTGTGTCAACAGGTACACACACTTTAATCGATGGTCCACTCGCAGATGGTATGACCCTGTGTAGATACAACGGGATATGTCATAAAGTGCGCTCTATCTGCAGGTCTTGTTACATAACAATTTACTCGACCATTTTTGAAATTTAGATTTTCAATATCTTTGGAGTCCAAAGTTTGTTATTCCAATCACTTGGAACAACATAACCACTACTTGCATAATTAGCTGTTTTAGGTCCTGATTCTCACGTTTCCTCGTCAGAGCATTCGTTCTGACATCCCTGATAAATGCTATATTGAAGGCATGAGAAGAATATATAATCAAATCTGAGTGTAGTTTGAGATTAGTCACTACTCCAGGATTATTGAATCTAAAATATGTGACCTCCTAGTAGAAGATGCGTGTTCTCTTCGTTTTTAGAAAATTTCTGTCTTCCGTTATCTGCAGATTGCTACCTCAGTGACCGCTGTAGGTCCAGGCAAGTACTCAACTGCTGTGTATCTCTACTGCGGTGGAGGCTGTTTTCGCCACTTTTGATGTCTCAACTTCTATGACTATTGTCACAACTGCTAAAGCTAAAGTAGTTGGTCCATAGCAGAAGAGCCAAATATAGCAGTTGAGACATTAGCTTTAGCAGTTACAACATAGCAGTTAATAACCCTCAAAGCAGTTGAGTACCTATTTTGTGCCATCCTGGTAGGAAATACGTGTTCTTTTCGTTTTTACAAGAAGTCTTTTCTCTGCGATCTGAAGATTTCTATCTTATTGCCCTCTGTTGGATTACGGTAGTTCCATGATGTCTTTCAAATAAACTCTACTTCCATTTTCGATGTCTTCGTGTGGAAAACCTGAGAAACCTTATCAGTTCTTGACCAAACAAAAAAAAAGAAATTTCGCAATTTACGATAAGTATTAAATTCACTATTGGAGTATGATGTACCCAATTGAATGCTTAGATCAGAAAAAAGGATGACAATTTAGTATCAAAATGTTGTTTGGGGGTACACTCTAGTCCCTCCCCTCCGCCCGCAACGTCTCTTATTTATTCTATCTCTCTTCTTTCTTCCAATTGCCTCACTCTTACTTTGTTGTTCGCTGGTGTCCATTTCTTTCTCTTGTTTTTTGTCTCTTTTTTTGTTTTCCGTTTGAAATGAGATCTTTTGCCGTATTTGGGACAAGGTTGTCGATTGATAATCAGATTTTATTCCGATATCCATATGTATATCTTACAGTCACTCAAAAAATGGCACTCACTGGACAGATAGCTGTTGTCACTGGAGCGTCTCGTGGAATCGGTATGTTTCCAGAGAAGAATTGATTTGAGAGTAGAGCGGGTGTGGAACCGAGGCAGGCCTGGTAGATCAGCAGAAGCATTACCACCAGGTAGATACTCAAGTGCTATTTCGGCTCTTGTGCTACAAACCAACTTCTCATGGGCTATGACCTGAAACAAAAGTCAAATCACATAAGGTATATGTGTACCTTCGTGAGTAACAATCTAGACAGTCTCCATACACTGAGAATTCCCAACTCCATCTGAATATACTCTTTTTCAGGACGTGGAATCGCTCTCCAACTCGGAGAGGCTGGAGCCACTGTCTACATCACTGGACGCAAACCAGAGGACAGTTTGAACAGTAAAGTTGGACTAACTGGTCTCGAACAAACCGCTGAAGAGATCACAAAAAGAGGTGGAAAGGGAATTGCGAGATTCGTGGATCATCAGAATATGGATGAAGTGAAGAATTTCTTTGAAATCATTGAAAAAGATCATAATGGACAACTGGATATTCTCGTCAATAATGCCTATCAAGGAGTTCAGGTAGGTCAATGTGAGAGTACGGAAAAGGTGGAGACGCGAGAGAAAAGAAAAAAATATTTTTGTAGTGTGCGCTGAGCGTACATCAGAGCATCTTTTCCAGAAAAGTTTTTTGATTTAGGCCATCGCTGAAAGTATCGGGAAACCATTCTACGAGACTGATCCAGAAATCTGGGATACCATCAACAACGTCGGACTCCGTAATCACTACTTCTGTACAGTATACGCTTCCCGTTTGATGGCTGCTCGTAACAAGGGACTCATTGTAAACGTCAGTTCTGGAGGAGGTCTTCGTTATCTGTTCAACGTGGCATATGGAGTTGGAAAGCAGGCACTTGACAGACTATCTGTTGACACTTCGGTTGAATTGGCGGTAGGTCAAAAGTAAAAGTGTTACGGTTTTCAAGTTTGAGGTTACAGAAAAAGAACGTTTGCGTCGTCTCCCTTTGGCCGGGAGCTGTCAAAACTGAACTTTGCACCAAAAAGTTCACAGATGAGGATGGAAATCCGAATCCAGGAGCCGAAAAGATGCAGAATATGTTTGCGAATGGAGAGACTGTTGAGTATCCAGGAAGAGCTGTCGTCGCATTGGCATCTGATCCAAAACGAATGAATAAGACTGGAAGAATTCTGATCACTGAGGATCTTGGAAGAGAATATGGATTCGTGGATATTGATGGTAAGTGTTCTTCGGAATAAAAACTTAGGGGGCAAATTAAAGGCGCAGCGTCGGTTTCATCACTGAGAAACGTGTACTTCTAATCAAAATTGAAGCAAAAACTCATTTTTTATAAAGGAAAAGTCCGAAGATAGTTTCCGGTCTTACTACGAAAGGACCTATTTTCAGAAAGGACCTATTTTTTTGCTCCGCCTATAGTTTCCAGATTTCAGTCCCCATTTCAAACCCTCATATTCAAATACCTATATAAATAAATATTTCAGGACAAACACCACCAAATCTCCGTTCAGTCAGCTTCATTCTTGGACACTTGGGATGGACCACCACTGCCAAATTCATTCCAAGTTGGGTCAGACTTCCAGGATGGTTGATTGTGGCTGGAAATAGTCATTTGTAGAGAAACCCCTGATACTCCATATTTATATTACACGTGTATTTATTACTTTTCATTTGAATAAAAATTTTGAGATTGAAAGTTTATCCAATGTATTCGGTGGATATTCTAAGGGGTTATCAAATACTATGAGCTATTTTTCAAAACTTTTAGCGCTTGTGCTATAGATCAATTGCTGTTTTCGCCAATTTCATGGTTTCAAGCATAGCAAATAAAATAGCACTTGAGACAATAGCGCGATTCCCATATAGCCCCTAAGTGAAAGCACAAGATTTCATAGCACTTGAGTATTTACCAATGCATTCAGACTCAACTAGGATTCCACATTTTTGAGAATGGAGTCCAAAAAATGTATGTGTTTGTGACAAAAAAAAAACCCCTTCGAAAAGTTGTTTCTCTCTCTTTTTCTCTCTTTTGTTGTTTACTCGTTTTCTTTCTCTCCCAAATGTTTTCGTTCTTTTTTTTTTGCAGTAGTGGGCAATTGTCTGTTGTTTTTTTCGTTTTCTTTCCATCTGCTTTTTGATTTTTGAGATAAAAGAAAAAAGTAAAACAGAGGTTTTTTGGTTTTTTCGATTCTAATTTTTTGTTTAAATTCCCAAAGTTTGAGAATATTTTGAGAATGGAATTTTAATATGTTGATTTCAAAAAAGTTGAATTGTCGTAAAATAGGATGTAGGGTCCGCAGGCACCACATCTGGCACTTTCACTTCAGATTACAGACCTGCACCCTATAGCACTTCTTCTAAGATCATCAGAATATCCTAGGCTGCGGGGGCTCAGAAATTCGAAGTTTTGGGGGTCGCAAACGTAGTTCGTAGTGAGTTCTTCACGCCTGAAAACTTATAATCATCTTCAGACCCGCCTATACTGCGCGCGCCTGGCAGTTAGCGGCCAGAGACATATGCTAGAATTAACAGATCCGGACACTGACCGGTAAAGCCCAGGTGGTTGGTGATTCCAGGTGTATAGACGATCATTTGTTACTTATTATCTTGGGAATTCAAAATTAGATAAACCGGAACTGATTTCATAGACGTCTGAAAAAACTGAAATGTCTGAAACCCTTCTACTCATCAAATCCACCTGCATCATCTTTTTCAGCCTTCTTCTTCTTCTTATTATTTCTATTTCCTCCTTCCTATTTGCTCCATCCTAATCCCCATAGAGTGACTCAGTGTTGATCTTTGAATTTGTTGAATTTGCAATTAAAAATAATTTGAGGATTCCTTTTTCTTGAACGTAATGCGTAGGGGTAGGGAAATAACAACGATACGTGCTTCTTCCGGAGACCAGTCCTCTCCTTTTTACTCTCATTTCATTTTTCATTTTCAGTCAATATACTCTGAAAATGGCTCTTGCTGGACAATTGGCTATTGTGACTGGTGCTTCGAGAGGAATTGGTAAGTTCTTTCGATCGATTGTCTTGAAAATTTTAGCTTGAACAGAAATTTTGGAAACTGCACTGTATACAAATTGTTTCTCATTTGAGATCTCAACGTACCGTTGTCCTACAATCATCCCTAACCTAAAAACTATAAGCAAAACTAATCCTCCAGGACGTGGCATTGCCCTTCAACTAGGTCAAGCTGGAGCTACTGTCTATATCACTGGTCGTAAACCAGATCAGAGTTTCAACAATAAACTGGGACTCTGTGGATTGGAAGAAACAGCTGAAGAGATCACAAAAAGAGGTGGAAAGGGAATTGCGAGATTTGTGGATCATCAGAATATGGATGAAGTGAAGAATTTCTTCGAAAATATTGAAAAAGATCATAATGGACAACTGGATATTCTCGTCAATAATGCTTATCAAGGGGTTACAGTGAGTGAGATGATTCAGATGGCCCTTGTTCAGTTTCTGATTCTAGGCGATATCTGAAAATATGGGAAAACCATTCTACGAGACTGATCCATATGTTTGGGATACAATCAACAACGTCGGACTCCGTAACCACTACTTCTGTACGGTGTATGCTGCTCGATTAATGGCTGCTCGTAACAAGGGACTCATTGTAAATGTCAGTTCTGGAGGAGGGATCAGATACATTTTCAATGTTGCGTATGGAGTTGGAAAGCAGGCACTGGATCGACTTTCAGTGGATGCTGCCGTTGAATTAGAGGTAATTTTTTTTGAAAATCGAAACTCAAATAAAAATTGAAAACTGATTCAGAAAAAGAACGTGTGTGTCGTTTCAATTTGGCCTGGCGCTGCAAAAACTGAGCTCTCCAGTCAAAAATTCCCAGATGAGAATGGAACTCCAAAGGATGGACTTGCAAATTCTATGATGTTTGTCAATGGGGAGACTGTTGAGTATCCAGGAAAAGCTATCGTTGCATTGGCTTCTGATCCAAAACGAATGAATAAGACTGGAAGAATTCTGATCACTGAGGATCTTGGAAGAGAATACGGATTTGTGGATATTGATGGTGATTTTTTAAAAAGGAGTATGCCAGTAAAAATTTAGGAAATGATTTTAGGTAAAACTCCACCAAATCTTCGTTCAGTGAACTTCATTCTTCATCATGTCGGATTTCCGAATATTGCAAAATGTATTCCCAATTGGGTTAGACTTCCAGGATGGGCCATTTGGGCTGGCAATGGACATTTGTAATTGAGATTTTTTGAAAATAATTTTTTGCGAACGTGTAGTTTTATTTGTAAATTATGTTTTCAGATAAATAAATTTTAAAACATCAGTTTTCCTTTCATTATTCTGAATATCAAAAAAAAAAAAAACAGAAAAATCCTGCAAAGATTTTCTGTGCATTTTTAGTCGGCGGTGAACTCTACAGTAATCTGTAAAACTTTTTTAAAAAGTTTTATTTTGAGTTTTTGAATGTACTTAATTTATCAATTAACTTTTTAAAGTAATTTTTTTGAATACAATACTCTTCATAAATTATTTTTGAAGTTAAATTTATGTGAAAAAACACTTGCCTGCTTTTTGAAGTAAACTTTTATTTTTTTCGAAAATAATTTTTTAAAGGTGCATGTTTACGCGTGTAGTTTTAGGTCTCACAGCGCTTTGCGCTACTACTGTAGGCTGCGCGGCATTTCTCGAATCTTCGGTCCTATTTTCGAAATTCTTTCACTTTCTCGTGTTGATTTTCGTCACGATTCGTTGTATTTTCTCGTTAATTTCGACTTGAAATTGTATAACTAGCAAGATGACTGACACAGACGGATGGGATGATGCTCCAGGTATGTGAAAATATTGAGTCTTTTTGATTTTTTTCCTAAAATAAATATTTCAGCGAAACCAAGCGGAGGAAACACTGGAGGCTCGGGTTTCGGAAGCAAGTCCAGTGGATTCGGCAACTCTGGTGCCTCCGGATTTGGTGGAGGAAACTCCGGTGGATTCGGAGGAAACTCGGGTGGATCTGGTTTCGGAGGTGGTAACACCGCCGGTTCAGGATTCGGAGGTGGCAACACCGGCGGTTCTGGCTTCGGAGGTGGTAACACCGGTGGGTCTGGATTCGGAGGAGGAAACTCGGGCGGTTCCGGATTTGGAGGCGGAAAGAGCAATGGCTTCGGAGGTGGCAGTGGCGGCGGTTTCGGTGGTGGTGGAAACTGCACCAGCTTTGGAGGTGGAAACACCGGAGGCGGATTTGGCGGAGGAAACTCCGGAGGCTTCGGTGGCGGCAGCTCTGGATTCGGTGGAGAATCGGGTGGCTACGGAGGAGAAAGAGGAGAGCGAAACAACAGTTAGTTTACTGCGAGATGATTGCTCATCTTATGAATCTCTTTGCAGACTGTTTCAATTGCCAGCAACCAGGTCATCGTTCAGCCGACTGCCCAGAGCCACGCAAGCCAAGAGATGGTGGAGCACCAAGAAGTAAGTAGTTCCCTCCTCTACATTTTTCAACTTCAAATTTCAGATTGCTATAACTGCCAGCAGCCAGGACATAACTCTCGCGATTGCCCAGAAGAACGCAAGCCACGCGAAAATCGTGGCGGAGGTGGTGGCTTCGGTGGAGGCAGTGGCTTCGGAGGCCAATCTGGTGGTTTCGGTGGAGGATCAGGTTTCGGCGAAGCAGGCAATGATGGTGGATTCGGTGGTGGTTTTGGAGGCGAAAGCGGAGGTTTCGGAGGAGGTGAAGAACGTGGCCCAATGAAGTGCTTCAACTGCAGAGGAGAAGGACATCGTTCTTCTGACTGTCCAGAGCCGCCACGTGGTTGCTTCAATTGCGGAGAACAAGGTCATCGTTCAAGTGAATGCACCAATCCACCGAAGCCAAGAGAACATGCTGAGGGAGAAGGCCCAAAGGCTACCTATGTTCCACAAGAAGATACAATGGAGGACGTTTTCAACATGCAGAAAATTTCGGAGGGACTTATGTTCAACAAGTTTTTCGATGCTGAAGTCCAAGTTACTTCATGTGGAAAGAATTGCAAGGTGACAGCCGTCCGAACCTTCAATGAAGCCGAGCTGACTGAGACTATGCGTAAGAATGTTCAACACGCTGGTTACAACAAGACAACACCAATCCAGCAATACGCTATTCCACTCATCCGATCTGGTCACGATATCATGGCTTGTGCTCAAACTGGATCTGGAAAAACAGCTGCTTTCCTTTTGCCAATCATGTCTCGTCTCATGGATGACAATGACTTGAACACTGCTGGAGAAGGAGGATGTTATCCACGTTGTATCATTTTGACACCAACTCGTGAGCTTGCTGATCAGATTTACAACGAAGGAAGGAAATTCTCTTATCAGACAATGATGGAGATCAAGCCAGTTTACGGAGGATTGGCTGTTGGATACAACAAGAGTCAAATCGAGAAGGGTGCAACGATCATCGTCGGAACTGTCGGAAGAATCAAGCACTTCTGTGAAGAAGGAACTATCAAGCTCGACAAATGTCGCTTCTTCGTACTAGATGAAGCTGATCGTATGATCGATGCTATGGGATTCGGAAATGACATCGAGACGATTGTCAACTATGAGAATATGCCAAAGAAAGAAGACAGACAAACGCTCATGTTCAGTGCCACGTTCCCAGATAGTGTTCAAGAAGCTGCTCGTTGTTTCCTCAAGAACAACTACACGATGATTACCATCGACAAAATCGGAGCGGCAAACAAGTGTGTTGTCCAAGAGTTCGAAAAGTGCGACAGAAGTGAAAAGAAAGACAAGCTTTTGGAGCTCCTTGGAATCGACATCGACAGTTACTCCACTGAGAAAAGTAATATTAAACTACTGATTCATTCATTTATGTTTTCTATTTTCAGATGCTGAAGTCTACACCAAAAAGACTATTGTGTTTGTCTCTCAGAGAGCAATGGCTGACACCTTGGCTGCAATTCTGTCGAGTGCTCAAGTTCCTGCTATCACGGTATGGTTTCAAACGTTTCTATAGTTGACCTAGTTTTTGTTTTCAGATTCATGGTGCACGTGAACAAAGAGAGCGTTCAGAAGCTCTGAGACATTTCCGAACCGGAACCAAGCCAGTCCTGATTGCCACAGCCGTCGCCGAACGTGGTCTTGATATCAAGGGAGTGGATCATGTGATCAACTACGATATGCCGGACAACATCGACGACTACATTCATCGAATCGGAAGGTTTGTTTGTTTTATTATTCTTCAACAAAATGATTATTATCTTTCAGAACTGGACGTGTCGGAAACTCCGGAAGAGCAACCAGTTTCATCTCAGAGGACAGTCCATTGATTCCAGATCTTCTGAAGGTCCTCGCCGATGCGGAACAAAACGTGCCGGAATGGATGCAAGGACCTGCTGCAGGAAACTACGGAGCCACCGGATTCGGAAGCAGCGTCCAAACTCAGGATGACGAAGGATGGTAGAACATCTTCCGAAAATAGTTGATTTTTTTTACCCGATCACTTTTATATTTCCCCCTTTTAAACAGTTATCTAAGTTGTACTGCCCCCAATTTTTTTTTACCCATCTCCTTGTTTAATTATTTTGGTGTAGGTTGCAATCCTCGCCTAATGAACTTTGAAAAAGAAATTGAATTCCTACTCAAGATTAGTTATTTTTATCGGAAATTGCGGAATCGCTGAGAATATTACTAAGAATATGAGGAAGATTATTTGAAACATACAAAAGAGAAAATGGTAAGAATACTACAAGTTTATGAACAGTGTCGCGAAAGATACATCGAAACAAATAGTATGACAACGGTAGAAACTTATTCGGATCGAGAAGCTTTCTGCAACAGTGTGAACACGATCTTGGACGTTTGAGACCACACAAATCGGGGAGAAGCCACTTTGCGAGAGAAACGAATCGGGGAGAATCTTGGTTCACTGTCACGTCAGATTGCAGAAAAATTTCTGTACCATTTAATTTTTGAAACATTTCTGGC
>GL379806.1:33319-44483 GCA_000143925.2 Caenorhabditis brenneri
TGTCACATGTTACCACCAAAACACAGCAGATAACTCACCAGTTGTGTTAACCGAATCTTCATAAAGATACCATGGAAAAATGGATAAACCGAAGCAAAAAACTCCTATAGTGGCACAGATTCCGAGAACCGCGCAGAAACACGCTACATATTTGATGTGGATTCCTCCGAAGACCCGGAAACGATCAGAGTTTTCGTCGAATTCCATTGGATTCTGAAAAGATATGAAGAATGATTTGGAATTGTCAATTCAAAAGAAAACAGGAATTGTACCAGAACAATACAAAAAAATAAAAGGGAAAAGGAAAAACAAGGAACTCATAGCTACTATAAAATCTAGATCTATCGTATAGATCTGAAAAATATAATATGAATTGTTTTTCTGAGTTTGACTTCCTCTAGAGACATCTACCTAATTAACTAGAAATATAGAGAAGGGGATGATATAATATCATTTTCCCATGAATGATAAAACCTACTAGAAAAGGTGTGAATGAAAATGAATGAGCAGAAAAAAGGGAAGGAGAGCATGTGAGATGAAGAGAGGGAAACAATGAAATAGTGGTGGGTGACCACGGGCAACAAGCACAACATTTGGAAAAACGGGCAGGAAAAATGGGAAATTGAGTGTGTGTAGACGTCATTGAACCAATTGATATGAAGGTGTACTACATTTTGAAATGTGTGAAAATGAGATAAAGTTTTTTTGAAGGGAAAAATGGAATGATGTCAAAAAAGTTTGAAATTTTAAGAATTTTTCAAAATTCAAATTTCACTTTGATAAAACTTGATACCCAGATGTTGATAATTTCAGAGATTTCAGCTAGTTTTACTCAGAAGCAACACTTGGAAAAGCTCACTTTCAAAACTCAGAAATCCTAGGAAGTCCAGCGAAAACTGTTCTAGATGTTTTGTTCCAAAAACACTGAAAGGCTCAGGAAAAATAATTAATACAAAACAAAAAAACAAGTCTGCAGTTACCAAAAAAGCAAGAAGCCTGACTAATTTCTAGCTGTTCGGTGTGATTTTTTGGTCTGAACATCTCGAAAAAAGTACAGTATCATTACTTCAGAAAATGACGTAACTCTAAGAAAACTGCTGAATTTTTGGTCTGAAAAAAGAAAGAGGTTTCAGGTTTTTAACAGAGAAATCTTCTCATTAGTGAGAAGGGTGTGCAATGTAGAATTTTGTGTGATGAATGGAATTTTTAACTATAAATTTTTGAAAAAAAAGTAGCAAGTCAAAAATATGTGGAAGAGAAGTTTTGAATAATAAAGAATGAAGCTCTCTCCCTCTTTTATGATCTTCCAGTTAGCTCTCTTACATGAGACCCCCAGAAAGACACAATATAAAACGAAAAACTCTTTAGTAAGTGGAACCAATCTCTCCACCCCGGAAATTATAATATGAAATAGTGCCTGATTATTCTTGGGAACACATAAAAAGCTGATTCTCAATAACCAACAATACTCACATTTTCAGACAATTTTCCATCTATTTCAGAATTGAAAAGAGTTCGATAACCTTTTTGAATAGCTCATAATCAAGTGATAATTGAAATCTCAATCAATTCTAGAGAGAATTTAAAAGCAGAGAGTACACCAACATAAAGTGCATGAGGCATTTAAATCGTCATCTTTTATTTTGTTCAAAGAATTCCTATTTTGAGAAATAAATGAGCCAAGAAGGCAAAGAAATCCTTGAGGAGAGAAAAAAGAGAAATGTGATTTGCAACCAGCCAGCACACACCCAAGAATTAATCGAAAAAATGTTGATTTGGTTGCAGTTGTATCAAGGAAGGAAGCCTGCTTCTGCGTCAGTAATGAGAATCAAAAGTCGTCTGGGAAACCAGGGGAATGAACAAAAAGAAAAGAATAATAGGAGAACACAAAAACACAAAGAGAACCTTTTGACTCATTTCAATTTCACATACCTTTTGATTAGATTTCATTTGTCTCAGGGTACTTAGGTATGGGAGCCTTTGACTCAAAAAAATCACAATTCAAGAACAAAAAATGTTCATGCGAGCGCCAATAAAGACATGCAAAACTATATGATTTCCGCTCTCTTATATATGAAGTGTTCATACTTCTAGACACTTTGAGTACATATCCATTCTACAAAATGATGACGGAAATTATGGTTTTTCTGACTAGAACTCTCAATTAATTGTATCAGTTTTTGTATCCGCTTTTCGTCAAAAAGAAATTTGTAGTTTCAATGTTTTTGAGTCAATGGATGAACACACATGAGACCCGTCTATGTTCTTGACGGCACAGGTTGAACCCATGAATGATCTGTATCTCTTTGAACACAAAACTATTTAGTCATTGATCGGAAAGTGGGAAAAATAGGAAACTAGGTGTCTGAAACAAAGAAAGTCATGGTAAGGAAGTTCATGAGTTCAGATAAGTTCCAAATTAGGACAGTGATCTCGAAGTTTCCTCTGAATACTTGTCAAGAACGGAGCTCCTTTTATCTGCACAACATTCTCAAGGTTCAAAGAAGTTTTGTGAATTGTTTCACATTTCAGGTGATCTTCTCTGTGTTTATGTACTCTAGTTCGGTTTCTACAGTCACTAAATCATATGGAATAGTTTCACCTGCTACTGCAGTGTTTGAGAAAAAAGCCCAAACACCAAAAAACTCTTGTAGCAAATATCACAACACTGACTGGCTTTCACTTTGTACGGTACCTTATGACTAGAAATGAGAAATCGTCTCCAAAAAAACAAGAAATGTAAAAAGTGTTCTCTTTCTCTCGAATGATTCATTTCAAAAAGTTATCGTAGTCTGTGATTTTTGATTAGAAACGGCTCTCTAATGGTGAGAGCAGACAGAATTTCACATTAATCTTTGCAAATTTCACATGAAACTGAATTTTAATTACTGTGTCTGTCACTTGAAGAGTGAATGTTGAGGGAAAGAGAAAGTTTGGAAAGTTCGAGAAGAGAATGTTACAGAAAATGTCTTGAAGAGCAAAAGTTTTAGATTGGATACGGTAGCAAGGGATTTTGAGACCACAGTTCTATCCTAGCAACCATTAATTTCGTAAGATCACGCTGAGATTAAGAAAGGGTTGGATGAGATGCAGTAGTCAGGTGTACATACTTATGGGATAATAATTAACGACGGCTCAGTATGTAATCAAAAAGAGTCAGCTTATCAGAATCAAAACACAAGTTGTTTCCTAGAATCGTATAGTTGATATTTGCAGATGTCTCTTGAGACTATATCAATGAAGGAACATAAAACATAGTAGGTATTTTTTAACTTCGTAAAGTTGGGATGAGTCTGCGGGAAAAAGAAAAGGAACACGGAAACTCGAAGTGGAAGGCACCAATCCTCGAGACTCACCGATATGTTTTGGGAGCATCAAACACAATTTAGGTTTAATTTATTCAACACGAATTGCCAAAGTTTTAATCAGAGCCATGTGTAAACAAAGGTTCAGTCTGATCCAAAGATGTCAAATCGGGCCTTTTTTTATCTCGCTTCCTAGGGATGTTTTCGATGTAGGAAACGATCTTCATCGAATTATTCGCGGCCTACTTACAGTAACAAGTCGTGTGCCGCGGCCGGCCGTCTCGATTTGCTCATGGTATATAAGTGACTAGTTCAATTTGGAAAGAGCCCAGCTTGTCCAAATCAAGAAAAAATTGATCTAGTTCTAAAAGAGTAAGTTGATTCTAGCTCTTCGAACGATCAAAGAAATCGTATTGTCATCATTAATCTAGTACTTGACCACTGTCACTGCCTCAAATCGGCTTAAATACCTTAATTAAGAAATCACCTTATTCAGTACGTGAAACGTGAGAAGCGTTGGATTGAAAATGCTGGTTTAAAGTATCACATGTTAACCAAATCACACAAAATCAAACTCTCTCTATCACAAAAAATTGGATGAAATGGCGCCCGCTTGGCTCCGTTTCGAGCTTCAAGTAATTGGATTTTTTCAGCCGTCGATTGAGTTGCAGCTGCACGAACTTTGGCTTATATCGATAAAAGTGTCATTCTAGAAAATGTATGTTGTCGATGTTAGAAAGAAACTCAAGAAACTAAATGAAGGCGGAGCCTGAGTCAAATATCAGCAGAAAATGAAAATTGTATGTGTATGTTGAGTCGAAATTGTAGGTTTCGGAGTCTTGAAAGCTTCTGAAAATTGTTTTCTGAGAGTGTTAGAAGAATCTAGAAAATAATTGAATGTTAGATGGAAAGAAGAGAAACTTTAGATTTCATAAGATTCATGTATTCAGTTGAAAATTTGAAATGTTTTGTGTTTGTTTGTGAAAATACAAGCCCGAAGAGAGAAGAGTGAATTATAACAAGAAACGTTGAAAACAATGTAAAAGTAAAACAGATCGTAAAAGGACAAGGTTTGGTGTTGAACCCGATATGGAATGAAAGAATTGGAAATACATAGAAAAGTACATAAAATCATTAGATGACGTGGATTTGTAGTGGCACTCTAGTTGACCGATGGTGTATTCAATTGGATTTGGTATTCCAGAAGAAGGAGAGAGAGATGGAGTTCTAGTTTCGTTCTCGCGATAAGTAGTACCACCAGTAGAACACTGAAAACAGGAAAATAAGAATATGGATGAGCATCATACAAGGGCTCCTCGAGTTGGAATACTGCTCTGAATTCATAGAAAAAAGCGATACTAATTCAGATTGATTCTTAGGTAATGATTTCCAACCAATTTTCGATAAAATTCAATTTGATAGCATGCAAATTCCAATCTCGTTACTAAGGTGTCGTTGGTTTTTTGCGTTTTCTTGATTATCAAAATTTTCTGCTACAATGTTTTAAAACTAGCTGATCATTTTCAAAATGTCTGTCCGTTTTTTTTAGTCTTTTCCAGTTTCTTGGATATCCTTTCCTCCATTTTCAGATGCTACTATCTCCATTCCTTCTTCTCCACTCACCATTAAACGCTGCAAACATGGCCGGAAAGGCTTTTGCTGCAAAAGAATCCACCCTGGCACCCATATCAGCTGATGCTTCTCTCGAGCTGTTATTCTTCCAACTTATGCCATTTCCATTTGTTTCTCCGCTGAAAAATAGAGGTTTGTTATTGAGTATAAAAGTAATTGTTGATCATTGTTTATAGGTTGAATATTGCTATTAGTTGATGTCAGTTTTATTTTTTGATTATCAGTATTTTCAATCAGGCTGAGGGTAGATGATGTTTGAATTTTAAGGTTAAACTTTGAAATTTCAGAAATTTCAAAAATTCTTTAACTTCATCGAAAAAATAAGAATGAAGGGATTTTTTTCAACCAAACTTTACAAATTAAAAAAATCACAACTCACCTAATATTATACAGCTCCTCATCGTCATTGTTGTTAATATTATATCTGACAGAATTGCATTTTGAGGTACACGAGTACTTTCTGAAACTCATTGGTCGATCACTGAAAAAAGAAGAAAAAGAAGCTGACACTAGACATCATTCCGTTCCAACTCTACTCACTTTTTTATCGTGCCTCCGGCAATCGCCCGCTGAAATTTGATTCGTCGTGACCTCCTCTTGATTTCTGTTATTTTATCAACGAATCCAACCACTGCCAACTCGACAAGAGAGAAGAAGATAAAGGCAACACAGACGAAAAACCAGAGATCTATAGCCTGAAAAAAGGGTTTTAAGTTTGAACTATAGAAGTTGGAAACTCACTTTTACGAACGAGACACGAGGCAGGTTCTTGACGATGTTACCGAATTGGAAAGTGAGAGCCATCAGAGAAGATACACCGAGAGTGATTCTGGCAGGAAGAGCTCTCGTATCGATCCAGAATGCAATCCACGAAATGAATACGGATAAATATGTGGGGAGATACATTTGAAGCACATAGTAACCGTATAATCTTTTGAACCTGGAAAATGAAGAATTGAGTTGGGAGTCAATGGATTGAAAACATCTACACATCAAGTTTTTCTCAATTTTTACATAAATGTAAACTTTGTCAGAGTAAACTGAAAAAAAACTCTAATAGACTGAATATTCAAAAAACTGACGTCGAACCTTTTTGAAATCTTAGAACTACCGGAAAATCATGACTTTTTTGATTTTCAAAGATTTTCAAATCCAGAGATCTTTCAGTTTTCCTGCTATTCGAGAGATTTCCCTATCAGGAACTTCTCCTTTCATTCATGGAAACCCTTCTATTCTTCATGTAGATGTTCTCTTTTGTCATTTTTTTTTCTTTCCAAATCCATTTATCAAGAGAATGCCTACTTCCTCTTTTCTCTCTTACTCACCTAAAAGTAACTTTCAATTGATCCCACATTCCAGCCGTGTATTCATTCGACGTCTTCCCCCATGTCACATTATAAAATTGAAAATCGGGTAATCGAAAGTCTTCGGGTGGAGGCATTGTTACAGGCGCCCATTGCTGCCAATTTAACCTCACTTCTGCTATATTGTATGAGTAGGATTCGAAGACAAGATGACATTCTTGAGCATCAATTGGGAATCTAGACAGTTCGAAACTGCACGGAGCGGATACTTGCACACGGTAGTTTAGCCATACAGTACCTGTAACATGAAAGTTTTGTAGTGGAGGGTGCTGTTTTTGTTGGCGACTTACTAACTATGGAAATCAATTTTTGCGAATTACAGGGATTCGTTAATTATGTATTAGTTTGGAAATGTCTATTTTTGGAAAAACAATATTTTTTATCAAGGTGAGGACTGTTGGAAAAGCTGTGAGCTAGCTAAGTTCACAAATTCCTGAGTTTGCGGAATTTTCGGAAAGATTTAAGCTAAACAAAATCTTCCTAGGTTCTTATAGCTCCTTTCCCAAAAGATCCCTCAGCAACAGAACCTACCATTTGGATAAATAATAAGAAGAATATTTGATGCTGGTGACTTGTGTACTTGTGTACTCTTGCTATTCACAAAACAGACATTCGGTGTCCAAAGTCGTTCACTGACATAACTATCCAATGAAAGATTTGTTTTGCACGAGATGTTCCTGGAAATGAAAAAACAAAATAAGTATCAGATATTCTATCCGTTTTTTTGGAACAAACCGATATTCTAATCGAGGATCTTCCCATACTTGACTGAACCAAACATCCGCAATGAATGAACTTGATATTTCCGATATTGATGAAATGTCCTGCAATTAGTCCCGATGTAAAATTTCAGTTTTATTGAGAGCAAAAACTATTTTCAGTTGTTTTTCATGAATCACAGAAAGTAAAATAATTGGATCAATGTAAAGAAATGACGTTTGTATGTCAGTGTCTGGGAGGTAATCAAATTGGTTATGATTCTGTTTTTTTTTGTTATTTTTGGATGAAAAATACTCACTTGAACTGTCAGTTCAACACTGACTGCTACTGAATTATTTGATGGAACCATTGTTTTATCGTAGTCTTGGAGTAAATCCTGAAAAAATGGATTGATTGAATAGATGTATGGATTTCTGGATCCTGTGACCAGAAGGTCAAACGTCCAGCGGTCTTCCAGAGGCTACAACAAAAAAAACTCACAGTTAAAATACTTCGCCTATGATTTGAATTGTATTCACAATGTGCCGGATCCACCAACGATTCGGCCGTCTTCACCTCTTTTGCTACCGTTGAAATGAGAAGCATATAGATGACATCGTGCAGCATTCTAGAATTCATCTTTGAGCCAAAAAATATAAGGAATAAGAAGAAGAAGAAGAGTTCGTTCGGAGCAGACTACACGAAGGAGTTAGTGAGGGTGTAAGAAGAGACAGGATTCACGCCAAATTTCGGAGACCATTGAATTATAGGGAAAAGGGGCGGTAAAAAGTAAACGAGACTAGGGGAAAAAAGAATGTGTCAGAAGAAAAACTATGGGAGAGAAAAGACAAAAGTTCGGGTCTAACAAGGGAAACCCGGGTGAATCCTAACACGATGTTCTTTAAATTTGGGAGTGCTGACCATATGTTGGACATCCAGAGAACGGGATTGGTGGTCAGGGTTATTTTTAGGACAACTTGGAAGACGTTTTGAGAAGATCACAAAGTTTTCAAAGATCCTATGGTAAAAACTGTGAAAATGAACTAGATCAATATTGCATACTGGGTCGGAAAACCGATCTATGAAGCTTCATCTATGAAGTTCTTACAGTACGGTATACCTGAAAAGCCAGTAAATCGATGAGAAAAAATAAGTATTTTGATTCAAAATTTCTGATTATATGCTAGATTTTATCGATATTGAAATCGCAATCAAAAACATTCTCCTTCCCCAAATCGACTAGAGACCGAATCGGAGCTAACCAACCAAACTCTAAACTGGTTAGAATGGATGGGGTGGAGGAGCCCCAGCATCCAACACACTTTTAAATAGATTTAAAGGGGGAGAAGAAGAAGCACAAAAAGATTGAAATTGCAAGGACACCGACTGTAAATAGAATGTAAATAGAAGCCGTGTCAAATGTGTCTGACGTCTTCTCTTGGTTTACTGGTTTACGGAAGAAATTTCATGGAGATTTTGGGAATCTTTACAGGGAAGAGGCTTCCGGGGTGATGTCAAAGTGATTGAAGAAATGAGGAAGATTTCAGAGAAAGATCGAAAAACAAAAGAGATGAATAAGATGGGGGATGAGAACGAACAAGAACCATACATAATTGACAGGTTTCTGTGGGAAGAAAAGGGGTGTTTCAACCTATATATACAAGGGGTCTAGACAAAAGGACATTGTGACACATTTTATGGAATTATGTCATGAAAATTATTGGAACGAGGTTAGGAAAAAAGGGAAGGAAGGATTTGGGGATTACCTAAGCTTCTGTTATGACTTATCAATAGATTTATAAGAAAGCAAATAATCGAAGGAATGATGAAGAAGATGAAAAAATTATTTGTTTTTTTTTTTGGTAACAATAATTCCGTTGACTTATGAAAACCATGCATACAGTCTCACCTCCAATCCCACGGACCATCAAATACCTCTCTTTCCTCTACGCCCTTTCCTCACACTATGATAAAACGACTCGGTGGCTATGTGGATAACGCACTTGTTTTGCACGAATTAAAGGTCAGGTTCAATTCTTTTAGAGGTCAAAATGTTTTTTTCTTTTTTTCTAATTTCGTTTCAAAGTTTTTTTTTCGTAAAGTAGCGTACCTGTACAACCTAACGCTAAAGAATGCATTCTACCATAACAACCCTAATAGAACGACAGTGAGTTTGGGACATTATGTGTTTGTGACAATAAAGTACTTACAAGATGAAGGATTTTCAAACTGAAAAAAATCAAAGTTAGCCTACAATTCCAGACACATTTTGTGACCTTTTTGCCATAATATTTTCCAAAGCCTCTCCTAATAGTCATATTTTTCTT
The DNA here is from genome assembly GCA_000143925.2 of Caenorhabditis brenneri. Taxonomy (NCBI): domain Eukaryota; kingdom Metazoa; phylum Nematoda; class Chromadorea; order Rhabditida; family Rhabditidae; genus Caenorhabditis; species Caenorhabditis brenneri. The sequence goes on from GL379806.1 coordinate 42,647, forward strand.
GCTCTAATTATACACTGGTCCCAACAAACAACACATCATTCAAATAAGAGTTCTAGTTCAATTTTGATCCTTTGCTTTCAATAAAAATTGTTATTTTGAATAGACTTTCAATCTGAAACAACAACCGACAACAAAAAGTGCAGAAATGGATTGGAGAAAACGCACTTTTTGAATGATTTTCAGGGTGAAGAAGGATCAACAAAAGTCCTAGTTTTTTTTGGAATTGGTTGAGGTCGAAAAAGAGAAAGGTGGGGAAAAAAGTGAGTTAGGATTGAGATTCGTTAGAATGAGTACTCAAAAATAGGATAATGTTAGGAGAAGGTGCAGCTCTATTAGAGTTTTTCGGAAATATTTGAGAAGAAGGAAAAGCTATACTGGATTTGAAACATTGATTTCTGTAGCATTGTAAGTTTGCAACCTGAGCAAAAACTGTGTAACTTTATAAGAAATTCAAGTGGAAATTTACGAATAAAAAATTGAGAGCAATGGAACACAGAAGAAAATAACTTTGCCACAGTGAAAAACATCCAAAACTCAATTATTCTCTCAAGAAATTTCTGCACTTTAAGTGTTGGGTTGAACTGATTTTCAGACCATAATTGCTCAAACTGATGGAAATACTCTAAATAGTAAACGAGAAAAAAACCCCCTAAAGTACATTCCACTCCCTCCCAAAGAAATCCCAAAAGTGAAAATATAAACTAATGCATTTCTCCTCCTGGGAAAACTAAAACTGGAAAAAAACTAAGTTCACCGCCCCGAAAAACCAAAATCTGTTTTCCCTCTTCCTCCTTTTTTTCCAAAAATAAGAGAGAAAACACTTTGAAACTCGAAAAAAAGGAATGAGAAAAGAGAAGAATTCATCAGAAACTAATGATTAATCCTGCCCGTTTGCTGTCCTGTGAATGACATTTGGTTGATCAAAAAGAGAGAATGAAAGAGAAAAGAAAGAAAGGAGAAAAGTGAGATGAGCAAGTTGAAAAAAAATAGAAAGTGTTCGGAAGAAGGGGAGTAGCACAGGAGGGTTTAGGTCCGACTCGATTATAATCCGGGAGACGAAAGTAACAAACCAAAACAACTCATAGGAGCAGGGAAAGGGGCATGAAAGAATAATATTCGGTCAAAAGATTCTTTAAATACTATCCAGAAAATGTTTAATAAAACCCATTGAATTCCAGAACGGCACGCCTACTTTGAAAAGTGTCTAGTCGAAATTCTTCAAAAATAGAGAGTGACCGAAAAGAGGAGATGTATTTTGGGAACGGCGGGTCCAGTTTCTTACTCAACTCGTTTTTTTTCGAGAAAACTTGGATTCCACAGAATCGAGATTTTTTGGAAGAAGGTGAGTTTTAATATGATCTTTGTTATATTTTGAGGGCGGAGGAGGATTTAGTGGGAAGATGGGCTGCGAAAGTTTTTTCATTGGAAATCGGAACGTCACTAATATTTTCGACAGGATGTGAGGTTTCCGAGTGTTCGAGAGTTCGAATCATTGAAATTTGCAAAGAGGAACTAGCCAGGAGAACAGGAAAACAAAAGTGAAGCTCACAAGGAAAGGTGTCTAGGATTGCAGATGATCTTATAGCTTTAGACTATTCAGACTTTAAAAAAACGTTCAAAAACTATAAGACTATATTGAAAACCTCCTGAATAAATGTTCCCCTCGGATTTCAAAACTTTTTTCTAAATTTAGCCGTTAAAAAGTATACATGTGACATGTTGTACACGTAGTGTCCCAGTTCTTTCTGACTTCAATGAATCCAATTCTGAATTTGACAAGTTTATTGCAAAACTGATGTTTCCTAGGAGGGAGCATGACGCCGAAATCCAAAAATAC
>GL379806.1:48072-58333 GCA_000143925.2 Caenorhabditis brenneri
CAATATTCTCATCCGTGAGAACAACAAACAAGGAGTCGTGGGAATCCAAGAGAGACCAACACAGAATCAAATCACAAGGAAATTCAAAAAAGAGCAGACTAAGAGTTTCAAAAAGTCCACATCATCTAAAAATACAGACAGGCACTTGACATTTTTAACGATCAATTTACACATCTGGGAACAAAACAGAACAAATAGGGGGAAGAGCTAAAATGTGTTTTGGTTTCAACTCAACTCTGAAAAGCAGAGAGTCTGATCTGTAAAGGTACCAATCAACTTGTCTCTGCAAGAATTGAAATTTGAGTGCTGTTGAATTTCTAGTTTCAGAAATGATGTCTGTAATTAGTCTGAAACTCATAAAACTAGACTAGACTGGAACAAGTACATTGACATTTCGAACTTTTTAGGTCAAAGTCCAGCCGTCCCAAATGAAAGAAAAAAAGGAAGATAGGGAATGAATGAATTATGAAATGAGTATGTCCAACATCTATCCTGTTGGTCACCAGGAAGCTGAAGACGTTTCTCCAGGACCCATTTATACCACATTTATACCACACGGAAACGAAAATCATTGGGATCATCCCCTGGAGAAGACAAACCCTGAAATTAGCTGAAAGTGTGGGGGAGAGATGTGTTATGCCCTTTGCTCTTACGTTGGATTTCACGTCACCAATTTGTGGTTACATAAGAAAAAAAAATAATGAGAGAAGAATGAAAAAAAGAAGAAAGACACATAAAAATTTAACGATAGAGATATCGAAGACGTGGGGATATATATTAATTAAATGTGCCATCGACCTGAATTTTTGAATTTTTTTTTTGGGAGGAGGGAAGGGGGTTCAGGTTCAAAATATTGGCATAGAGAAGAATGTGGAAGAGCACAGAACGGAAATTTGGAAGGTTCTGAAATTGGGGTTTTTGTGAGAGAATGGCATGAGGTACAGTACCAAGCTTTAAAAAACTGAACTGGTGTACAATAAAACTTTCGAGCCAAATTTTTTTTTGGGAACGCTCAATTTCCAAAAATGTTAACTGGTGAAAACATAGTTCAAAAACCATCTAAACACTGTCATTTGCAACCGGAAACCCACCATAACCATTTCCAAAAACACCACAAACAACAAAACAAAAAAATCAAAACACACTTAAAAAAACGTTTTTTCATTTCGTTGTTCCACACCACAAACGTATCCTTAAAAATTCATAAAAAGGCTCGTTTTCTCTTTGCTCCGAGTCATTAATAATTTGGAGAAAGAGATTGGAAGAACACGCCTAGTTTTGGAGCAAAAAAGGGAAAACACTAGATGTTTTTGGAAGTGGACATGGAATAAATAGATAGTTGGAAGAGGCGTTTTGAGAGGAGGAGCCATTTTTAATATTGGGAACATGTGAAACACGATGTTCGATGCGCCTATTCTCTGCAAAAATAAATGTATCTTTTTGAGAAATTCAGATGTTTTTGAAGACCTTTCATTTATAGTTTAGTATCAAAAATACAGTAACCCAGTTCCCTCTCCTCCTCCCCTCTCACGTTCCAATGACGTGTGTCTAATTTGCACGGGAAAAGCAAAAACAATTTGGGAGGAAAGGTCGAAAAAGTTAAAAGTTTCAAAAGAAGAGAGTTTTGCAAATTATATTGCGTGGTTGTCATCTATTAGCATTCGAATGAATTAGTTAATTGGTCGTAGGGGGAGGAGGGAAGGAGTTCGAAAAGAAAATGAAGAAGAAGGGAAAGTGCACGCAGCTTCTCCAAAAATTGGCTCTTTTTCTAATAGGTAGGTCAAACGACTGCGGAGGTATTGGAGGAAACAGAGGGGAGGTCTTGGTAATATGGTATTTTGAGGGAAACAGGATGAATCTGGGATCTGGAAAAGAAAACTGACGGTTAGCAGCACAGATACTGTATAAGTTTTCAATAAAGTGGGTCTTGGAATTTTCTACATTGAACAGAGCATTTTTGGAGAATAAGATGGAAACTGATGGAAAAATAACCATTAAATGCTGCGTAATTAGTTGGCAAAGAGTTTCAGCTGACTAGGACAGTAGTTTTGGAATTTACTACTTGCTTCAATTTATACAGATTTGGACGGGGACACAGACAGTTGCAACAGATTTCTGCTACATCGTCGTAAAATTATCTGGAAGCGATGGAAGCAGCAGTGGTGGGCAAATATAGATCGAACTATTTCATTCAAATAACTTAGAGGGACGCTTTATTTTTGGCGAGTTTCGAAAATTACGATCACGGTTCCGGTGGATTTTTGGATACATTTCGATAATTCTCCCTAATTCAGAGAGTGTGATCTGATAGCTCTAACGGAGCCCTCATCCTGTCAATGACTCTCCATAGTACTAACCGAAGATCTCGGAACAAAAAGCACTAGGTAGGTCAAACCACAAGAGCTCAAAAAAGAGAAAAGTAGAAGCACGAGTTATTTTCAAGGGAGTGACTAAAAAGTACAAACGAAAGACAAAAAGTATTGACATCGTAAAGAAGTGTTCCTGTTCCGTTCTTCGGTTCCCCGAGTTTCTCAAGTGTTTTTGTGTCTTTGATTTGTGCCGTTGAGATGTCTTCACAAAAAGAAGAGAAGAAGGAAACGATGATGATGAAAAAAAAGAAAAGAAAAAAGACCGGAGCAATTTGTGGAGCAATAGTTAGCCGTCCCTCTTTCTCTCTCTCAGAGAAAAGAGACATGATGGTGCTCTCTGCCACCAGGTTTGGAAAAGCGACTCGATTAGAGAGAGGAATGTCTCCAAAGAAAGCGACATGCAAACCAATTGTTTCCCTTATGGAAACACAAGAGAAGGAAATAGGAGAAGAACAAGAACAAGAAAAGGAATAAAAAATGAAAAAGCAAGGAAAGGTTTAAACATCTCCCAATATTCTTTACTTTTATAGAAGAGGTCGGAAGTAAATTTGGATGAAAGGGTTTTTGACCTCAGAAGGGTGATGGAAGATTTTAGATGAATCAGAGTGGAAGGGGAAAAGGTGATTCAGAGGGAAAAAGTTGATTTCTGAGGGATGGATAAAAAATAGTTACCGTAACTGTAATTGTAAGATGTAACTGAGGACTGGAACTGTATCAGAAGTTTCTGGAACTGTATCATGGAACTGTATCAGAAGTTTCGGTTCTGGAAAATTTTGTTCCAAAGAAAATGTCGAAAGAACTTCCATAGCAACTGGAGTTTCATAAGTCTGATTTAGCCAATGAGTCATGTCCAACAATTTGATGAACATTGAAAATTTGAAGTATCGTATACTTCGAGACAAGACGAATATGTAGCTCATAGAAATGACAGGTCAACTCTTCAAAAACTGTCTCACAGGTTCCAAAATACGATGATTAAAATGAATAGTAAATGTTATGAATGACACAAGAGAAAGCTACTTTTGGCAATGCCGCAAACATGAGTAATACAGTTTCAAATTTAGAACTTTCAACGGAATTGAGAAACTTCTAGAAAATCTACTCCCCAAAAACCCGAGCTTCTGATTTATTTCGATCTTCGATTTCAATGACAAGGAACTGAACCTTGATTCCTTCCACCCGACCCAACTCCACCCACAAGAAAATCCTCGAGATATCATCAATTGAATTTAGCACGTTCTTGATAAATGACTCTGTTATTCAATTGTTCCGTCAGGGATAAAACAACAAGAGCCCTGCCGAGTTACAAGAAGATCACGGAACATGGCGTTCCCGTAAATCACATTGAAGTTGCAGAAGAGATAGAACAAGAGAACGAAAAAGAGAATAAGAAGAAGAAAACAAAAAAGGAAACAGACTGACTGCGCCCCCACCGATTCGGAAAATGCCAATTTTCCCACACCGCACCACGGATTATAGTTGTCAGGCGAGTCATAGATATTGATGAAGAAAAAGAAGAAGACTGACAAAAAGAAGTGATTCGAGATGATGAAGATGATGAAGATGGAGTTGAATTTGGAAACGAACATGAAAAACAGAAACAAGGAAAGAAAGCGGAAGTTAAGAGGTGGGTTTTCATGTTCTTGACAAGTTGATCAGATGTTATCTGGAATTTTTTTAAAAGCGGTATTCTTTGAACTTTATGCGAAAAGTACGAAATACGGCCTCAATTCATACTGTCTGGTGTAATGGTGCCAGTTGCCGTGCTTCAGATTTTGGCAGCTTGGCAGGAAAATGCGCTTTCAGGCCGACTGTCTTTGAATAGTATCAGACTAAAACTTTCTATTCTGATCTGGGTCTGCCGGTCCTAACCCTTGGCAAAAATAGCGTTTTGAGATTATGATGTCAAGAAAAAGATCCCAAAACACAGGGAGCAGTAAAGGAAATGGGTGACGGAAGAGAACAATATAAGAGACAGAACTTGTGTTCCACTCAATTTTATCTGACTCTTTGAGCCTAGAAAACTAGTGAAGAACCAGCAAAAAGCAAAGAAAACTGAAACCAATCTCAAACATGGGAGACAAAGTGTCACCCACTAAATCAATCCATCGGAAAAAGTTGCGAAAAAAAGAAAGTGCGAAGAACTCGTCGTTCCAGGGGAGGTTATTGCACTGATGATCGATCGACTCTGACCATCAATCTGACAAGAATAATCACTTTTGACGAGTCGCCGACGAGGCGAGTGAGGATCCACCAAGGGGGCACAAGAAGAGAAAAGGGATCTGGTGTAATAAAAACATAACGATGATGATGATTTACTTGAAAATACGAAGAGAAACTTCTCGTTTCACTTCACTTTTTCAACTTTTTCTTTCCAAATGTTCTGTTTCATTTTTCGGTAAACGAGGAGTTTCGAGTCAAAAAACTTCATTTCCTCGTTTGAACTCATCCGTTTTTGTGAGAGGGAACTTGGGGTAACTTTTTTAACTTTTAGTCTTTTTAACTGAATTTTTCTTCTGGAGGACTTATTCTATTATTCGTTTTCTAATTTAAAAATAGAGAACGTGGGCCCTAACCTTGTTTATGAGGACAAAACACAAATAGGAAACGGAGCCGAACAAGGGAAATAGTTGAAGGGTGTTCAGATTCAGTTCAGGTGGACTAGATGAATTTTGAACTTGCTGAAAAACTTGAACTTATAAAGACAAAGCGTATCTTTCAAGGTTTTGGTTCTAAACCTTTGTTGATTTTGATGTTACGTGATTGTCACTGAACTCAAAATGAATTTGTCAGTAAAGTACGCAGTTGTCTACCCCTGTTTCAAAACAAACCCCTGAAAAATCAGTCAAACTGAACAAATTCTTTTCAGTTCCTCTTCTGATTTTCAAGCACTTCTCAACGCTAGCATTTTGTCCCCCTATTATCGCCGGACCCTTGTGGTTTGGCGCTTATCCTACAATATTCCATACCCAACCACTATCTAGCTTATACAAAAAACTCCAGCATCAGCTCAAAACCACCACACGTTTTCGAAGTCATGAAAAGTGAAACAACATTCATTTTTATCTTCTTTCCCTTCTACCAACACCAGTAAAGTTTTCTCTAAAACACTGAAAAAACTTTGGATATCTTTTTTGAAAACGGATAGAAATGAATGCACTCTCTCCTCCTCTCTTCCCATCAACCGCAACTGTTCATCCTTTTGACTTCTCTGATGACTGTGGTAGCAGTGATCACCACATTTAGTTTAAAGGAGCACATGGAAATGTTAATGATGAATTTTTTTTCGAAAGAATGAATGAGCAGAAATTGAAATATTTGTGAAAGGGTAAACAAGCATGGAATAGATTATGAGAATGATGATGAACAAATTGGATGGGAAAACGAGGATATAACGGAAAATGGGGATGGGAAGATCAGGGCAGATTCTGTTCAAAACTTCCCAAGAATTTTTGATTTTCTAACAGTTAATTGAAGTAACGGAAAGGAAATATAGCGTTGTTGACTTCCCAATTGGATTCCGGGAAGAAAATAAATATTTTTGATGATTTCCAATTGAGGCGTTCTTCATTTTCATAAACATTTTTCAACTGGAAAGCATGAATTCGAAAAGAAAAGCGGAATTTTTTTCATCAAAATTTGGGAATCCTACACCAATGCTCAGTACTTTTGGACCAATGCTCACATAAATATTTTGATGCAACTTAGCAAATGAGTAGAGTTATTGAGAAATGTGTTTGTAGAAATTCGGAAAACTAGCAAAATGCAAAAATAGATGGTGATTGAACATGAAGTATTCTGCTTGAATTCAAATGCAAATGGTTTGACTTCCAATTCTTTGCGAGCAACTAGTATAACTGCTGACACAAGCCAACAGTACAGTAATCTTTCGGAAAGACTAGCTAGCATCTTAATCCCTTTTTACGCAATATCTCACTTAGGCTGTCAAGGATCGCAACAGTTTTTTCACAAAAAAATAAGTGCCAAAGCCTTACACAACATATTAGTTATCAACCCTTTGATAACTTCCGAGCAGATCAAGTGTCTCTGGTTTCCAGGAACTTTTTCAAAAGTCTGGAGACCGATTATTCCAAAATAAATATTTTGCTTGGAGAATTATCCTAAATATTTGCATAATCTACTCATTTTAAGGAAATAAACCGAACAAGATTTCACAAAGATCAAAAATCTTTGAAAATGAAACGAAAACTAAAATCATGATGTTTTCCGACAGAAACCCATGAAAACTGGCACCTAAACGATGTTAAAAGCTCTGGGAAATCTTTCCAACTTGAAAGCTTTCTTCACATTCTCACCTTCAAACTATTATCACCTTCACAATGCTTTTCGAAAACGAATTCGTTAATGGAAACAAAAACAGAAAAATGAAGAGGAACTAGGAACCTCTTGAACTTGTTCTTCTCTTTTCTCATTCTTCGTTTTTCTCTAGACAATAACTGGCAATTATTCTCGGATTTCGAGGACCTCTTCCCCCCTCCCAAAAGCTCGACGAGGCGTGACACAATTCCTCTTCCGTGGCGAAAAACGAAAGAAGAAGCAGATGAAGAAGCAGTCGATTTTCTATTAGGGAGTAACTGGTGTACTGCCCGAAAAAGCTCATACAATATTGATGGATTTAAGTGCAACTCTCGATTATTTTGAAAAAGGGAGGACTAGGTTTTCGATTAAATTCGGTAATGTTTTGGGTGTATACGTGGTGACTGGAAGATCAGACCAAGTGATGAAAAATTGAATTGAATTTTTGAGTTGATCAAAAATTTAGACGCAATTATAAGGGTACAAGAAAACATGAAACAACAAACATCAACTGACTTTGGGAAGATCGGTTATGAAAATTGTTTTGGGTAAAGAAAACCCTAGTATTTTGATGTTGTGGCATCTGATCAGTTTACTCATTGATTGGTTGTCCGAAGCGCCGAAGGCGCGCCTACCATACATGTTCTACGAAAAGAAAACTGTGAAATCGTAACCGCCATATTTTTTTGCGATTCAAAGAAACCTCACCGTACAATTTCCTCACAGTGTAGCTCATCATTATTTGTATAAATTTTTCAAACCATCTTCAAGATTTTCAAAAATTTAGTTCACCGAATAACCGATTCGAAAAAATAAAAACACAAGATCATATAACAAAATAAATAAAAAAATAGAAAAAGTCAAAAAAGTGAAAATTCAAGCCATTGAATGAACAGAATGAACAACCAACTCGATATGATTCCGTGTCTTCGACCCTTTCGACGCCTTTTCCACTTCTCCATAAGTGACAACCCGTTTCTTGTTGCAAAAAAGATATTTGAATTGATGCCGGAACTCGGCATTCAGCGACAAGTAGACAAAGATGTTGATGCCCGAGTTGATGCAAGTGAAGTAGGTGGATGGTTTTGAAATGAAACTGACAGCCTTAAGAAGAGAAGATGAGCGAAAAAAAGATGATTGAAATGGATTATATGATTGGGAGGAAAAAAAGAAAAAAGAACTAAACCTCTTCGTAGTGAACTGACAGAATCGAAATCGCATTTGGAATTGAAACAAGGATAAATGAAATGAATGAGATAACCAGACTGTATCGAACGTTAATGATTTGCCGACGGACAACCCTGAAATCTTGGAATCTTGGCATGGAAAGCGGCAACTGTGTATTCCAATTGTGAGCAACTTTTGTGGGTGCTGCAGTTGAGGGATCAAACGGAATAAAAAAAAGTGACTTCCGTCTTACTTTAATCACATTTAGATAACTCTGAAGACAGCCGAGATATATTTCTCATAGCATGTCGTACTAGGGATAACTATGGATATTTACAATAATCCGGAAAATTAGAGTTTTTTACTGATTATCAGCTAGACTCCTGCATAGTTTTTCTCATTATTTAACTTTCATAAACAATTTGATTCGGGATGCTTAGGGACCTACGGAGCAGTTTCGAATTTACATGCACATTTCTTAGATCTATCTTATTTTTTATGCAAGACCCTCTGTTTGTGTTTCTCAAGAATAATTCACAAATTCCAATTTAAAATTCTCAGATACTCACCTGTTCACAGTTGAAGAAGCCTTGACCATTGTGATACAATTGATCAGAAAACTGAACAAGTATCCGAAAATATTGATGATGTAAATGAAAGTAGCATAGTCATATCCGAATGCTGCTTTTCGACCACAATAATACAATACCTGAAATTCTCTGTTTTCAATGAAACTTTCTTTTATTTACCTTCACATTCCTATTTATATATGCTATCACAAAACCAATCAATAATGTTGGTAGCAGAAGAACAAGAGTGGATCCTAACACAAAACTTGATCTGAAAAAGTTATCTGCAATAAAGTTTAAGAAAATACTTTGATCTTACCGATTCCTGCCATTTTTATGAAACCAAATCGGAGCAAAAACCGCCAGAGCTCTTTGAATTCCAATAACCATCTGGACCACAGGTGGCCAGATATCTCCTGGAAAAAACAAGAATAAGTGTGATTTTATATGTGTTTTATCTCACCGATTCCTCGTAAAATAAGCCATGGTTCGATAGCACATTGCCAAGCTGTTCGAGTGGGAATATGATGGGTTTTGATGATTTCCGTATACAGTTCCACTCGATTCTTTCCCATGAATAGGATGGCTAATGTGTTGAAAGTGTCAGCAAGACCGAGAATCATTAGGATCTGGAATGAGCATGGTTAAGGAATCGGGTTGAGAAAATGGTTGACGAGACGACTTCTTCCATTTTAGAATTTATCTTTCTATCAAAGCGTTATCATAAGTTATAAAAAGAGTCACTTACTCTGTTTCTATGCCGTTTCCGCAGTTTTGGTGACGATAGGAAAACCGAGAACAAGACGATATTGAGTGAAAAACAAATGGCTCCAAAAAATACATTCATTCTGAAAAAAAAAACAGTTTTGGAATGGTATGAAAAGGATTTTTTTTTCTTAGTTTTAGGTGTTTAGAAGCTACTCTTTTTTCGAGTTTAAGTCATAGACTTTAATAGTTTTTTTAAACATTCCAATTTTGGACAGGTCAGAAATTGGACTGTTAGGGTTGAAGTTGTCCTCTTCTCTTTTCGAAGCTTCATGATGCTCCAAAATCCAACAAGCTTTGGCAGTGAGTATACTTTAACCTGAACATGAAGCTAGCGTTCATAACTTTTTCAGCAACTCCTAAATCCCCAACTTATACAGTAATAAACTTTCCAGAAACTCTTTCTAACTCATTTTCCAAATGTTTGAAACCCGAATAAAAAAAAAGACGAACCGATGAAAAGAAACGTAATCATGAAGATCGTTGATAAGTTTAGGTGTGACACAGGAATCACGTTCTCTGCTTACATTCATTTGATGATTAGAGAGAGGGCAAATTTACATTTTACGAGAGAAAAGATATAGAGAAACAAAATATTTGTAGAAGGGGGGAGATGGTTATGTGTCATAGAATGGCTCTAGTCGATTCGAAAAGAAGAGTGTTGATTGAAACTAATTTGAGAAGAGGGAAAGAAGAGCGAATGTATCGAATCGCACTCTATGTTTTCACTTAAAAAGGGGACATTGTCTCGTGTCTTATTTTGAGTTTTTGAAATAAATAAGTTTCTAATTATGAAAACGAAAAGTTTGATTCTCAATCTGGCAATTTGAATTGAAGTTTTTTGGTTTTTGAGGGACTCTGCTGTTTGGAAATCTTTCCTGTGACATGAAATCGAGATTTCCAAAACATGATACTGTGTACCGTATGATCTCAGTTGCGTTCAAATGCAAAAATCACAAAAATATTTCTCTGAATCAATTCTCCCCATTTTTCAATGAGCATACTTTGCAAAAAAAGGACTTCCAAAAGTATAGAGCACTAAACAGGTACAACAGCAGACTCATCCATAATAGC